>JAUIMM010000600.1:0-88194 GCA_031769625.1 Taudactylus pleione
TACAGCACCTTTAATGGTCAAGCCAGCCGGCCCTTTCCTTATGACACAGGCGCACGCTTGGCACTACTTTGTTGATGCACGTGCGGCTACAGCGCACACAATTCACAAACACAGAAAATATTTTTTATTTGGTTTGGAGTGTACTTTGGGGGGTTGCAGCAACCTTTAACAGTCAAGCCAGCCGGCCCTTTACTTATGAGACAAGCGAACGCTTGGCACTACATTATTGATGCACGTGCGGCTACTGCGCTCTCAATTCACAAACAAAGAAAATATTTTTTTATTTATTTTGGACTGGAGTGTACTTTGGGGGTTACAGCACCCTTTAACGGTCAAGCAGCCGGCCCTTTACTTATGAAACAGGCGCACGCTTGGTACTACTTTGTTGATGCACGTGCGGCTACTGCGCACACAATTCACAAACACAGAAAATATTTTTTTATTTGGTTTGGAGTGTACTTTGGGGGTTACAGAACCCTTTAACTGGTCAAGCCAGCCGGCCCTTTACTTATGACACAGGTGCACGCTTGGCACTACTTTGTTGATGCACGTGCGGCTACTGCGCACACAATTCACAAACACAGAAAATATTTTTTATTTATTTTGGACTGGAGTGTACTTTGGGGGTTACAGCACCATTTAATGGTCAAGCCAGCTGGCCCTTTAATTATGACACAGGCGCACGCTTGGCAATACTTTGTTGATGCACGTGTGGCTACTGCGCACACATATCACAAACACAGAAAATATTTTTTTATTTGGTTTGGAGTGTACTTTGGGGGTTACAGCACCCTTTACTGGTCAAGCCAGCTAGCCCATTACTCATGAAACAGGCGCACGCTTGGCACTACTTTATTGATGCACGTGCGGCTACTGCGCTCACAATTCACAAACACAGAAAATATTTTTTAATTTGATTTGGAGTGTACTTTGGGGGCTACAGCACCCTTTAACGGTGAAGCCAGCCGGCCCTTTACTTATGACACAGGCGCACACTTGGCATTACTTTGTTGATGCACGTGCAGCTACTGCGCACACAATTCACAAACACAGAAAATATTTTTTTATTTGGTTTGGAGTGTACTTTGGGTGTTACAGCACCCTTTAACGGTCAAGCCTGCCTGCCCTTTACTTCTGACACAGGCGCACGCTTGGCACTACTTTATTGATGCACTTGCGGCTACTGCGCTCACAATTCACAAACAAAGAAAATATTTTTTTATTTATTTTGGACTGGAGTGTACTTTGGGGGTTACAGCACCCTTTAACGGTCCAAGCCAGCCGGCCCTTTACTTATGACACAGGCGCACGCTTGGTACTACTTTGTTGATGCACGTGCGGCAACTGCGCACACAATTCACAAACACAGAAATTATTTTTTTATTTTGTTTGGAGTGTACTTTGGGGGTTACAGCACCCTTTAACGGTCAAGCCAGCCTTCCCTTTACTTATGACACAGGCGCACGCTTGGCACTACTTTATTGATGCACTTGCGGCTACTGCGCTCACAATTCACAAACAAAGAAAATATTTTTTTATTTATTTTGGACTGGAGTGTACTTTGGGGGGTTACAGCACCCTTTAACGGTCAAGCCAGCCGGCCCTTTACTTATGACACAGGCGCACGCTTGGTACTACTTTGTTGATGCACGTGCGGCAACTGCGCACACAATTCACAAACACAGAAATTATTTTTTTATTTTGTTTGGAGTGTACTTTGGGGGTTACAGCACCCTTTAACGGTCAAGCCAGCCTTCCCTTTACTTATGACACAGGCGCACGCTTGGCACTACTTTGTTGATGCACGTGCGGCTACTGCGCACACAATTCACAAACACAGAAAATATTTTTTTATTTGGTTTAGACTGGTGTGTACTTTGGGGGTTACAGAACCCATTAACGGTCAAGCCAGCCGGCCCTTTCCTTATGACACAGGCGCACGCTTGGCATACTTTGTTGATGCAATTGCAGCTACTGCGCACACAATTCACAAACACAGATAATATTTTTTATTTGGTTTGGAGTGTACTTTGGGGGTTACAGCACCCTTTAACGGTCAAGCCAGCCGGCCCTTTACTTATGACACAGGCGCACGCTTGGCACTACTTTGTTGATGCACTTACGGTTACTGCGCACACGATTCACAAACACAGAAAATATTTTTTCATTTGGTTTGGACTGGAGTGTACTTTGGGGTTTAAAGCACCCTTTAACGGTCAAGCCAGCCGGCCCTTTACTTATGACACTTGCGCACGCTTGGCACTACTTTGTTGATGCACGTGCGGCTACTGCGCACACAATTCACAAACACAGAAAATATTTTTTTATTTGGTTTGGAGTGTACTTTTGGGGTTTCAGGACACTTTAACAGTCAAGCCAGCTGGCCTTTACTTATGACACAGGCACACGCTTGGCACTACTTTGTTGTTGCACGTGCGGCTACTGCGCACACAATTCACAAACACAGAAAAAAAAATTTTTATTTGGTTTGGAGTGTACTTTGGGGGTTGCAGCACCCTTTAACGGTCAAGCCAGCCGGCCCTTTACTTATGACACAGGCGCACGCTTGGCACTACTTTGTTGATGCACGTGCGGCTACAGCGCACACAATTCACAAACACAGAAAATATTTTTTTATTTGGTTTGGAGTGTACTTTGGGGGTTACAGCACCCTTTTAATGGTCAAACCAGCCGGCCCTTTACTTATGACACAGGCGCACGCTTGGCACTACTTTGTTGATGCACGTGCGGCTACTGCGCACACAATTCACAAACACAGAAAATATTTTTTATTTATTTTGGACTGGAGTGTACTTTGGGGGTTACAGCACCATTTAACGGTCAAGCCAGCTGGCCCTTTAATTATGACACAGGCGCACGCTTGGCAATACTTTGTTGATGCACGTGCGGCTACTGCGCACACATATCACAAACACAGAAAATATTTTTTTATTTGGTTTGGAGTGTACTTTGGGGGTTACAGCACCCTTTACTGGTCAAGCCAGCTAGCCCATTACTCATGAAACAGGCGCACGCTTGGCACTACTTTATTGATGCACGTGCGGCTACTGCGCTCACAATTCACAAACACAGAAAATATTTTTTAATTTGATTTGGAGTGTACTTTGGGGGGCTACAGCACCCTTTAACGGTCAAGCCAGCCGGCCTTTTACTTATGACACCGGCGCACGCTTGGCACTACTTTATTGATGCACTTGCGGCTACTGCGCTCACAATTCACAAACAAAGAAAATATTTTTTTATTTATTTTGGACTGGAGTGTACTTTGGGGGTTACAGCACCCTTTAACGGTCAAGCCAGCCGGCCCTTTACTTATGACACAGGCGCACGCTTGGTACTACTTTGTTGATGCACGTGCGGCAACTGCGCACACAATTCACAAACACAGAAATTAATTTTTTTTATTTTGTTTGGAGTGTACTTTGGGGGTTACAGCACCCTTTAACGGTCAAGCCAGCCTGCCCTTTACTTATGACACAGGCGCACGCTTGGCACTACTTTGTTGATGCACGTGCGGCTACTGCGCACACAATTCACAAACACAGAAAATATTTTTTTATTTGGTTTAGACTGGTGTGTACTTTGGGGGTTACAGAACCCATTAACGGTCAAGCCAGCCGGCCCTTTCCTTATGACACAGGCGCACGCTTGGCATACTTTGTTGATGCAATTGCAGCTACTGCGCACACAATTCACAAACACAGATAATATTTTTTATTTGGTTTGGAGTGTACTTTGGGGGTTACAGCACCCTTTAACGGTCAAGCCAGCCGGCCCTTTACTTATGACACAGGCGCACGCTTGGCACTACTTTGTTGATGCACTTACGGTTACTGCGCACACGATTCACAAACACAGAAAATATTTTTTCATTTGGTTTGGACTGGAGTGTACTTTGGGGTTTAAAGCACCCTTTAACGGTCAAGCCAGCCGGCCCTTTACTTATGACACTTGCGCACGCTTGGCACTACTTTGTTGATGCACGTGCGGCTACTGCGCACACAATTCACAAACACAGAAAATATTTTTTTATTTGGTTTGGAGTGTACTTTTGGGGTTTCAGGACCCTTTAACAGTCAAGCCAGCTGGCCTTTACTTATGACACAGGCACACGCTTGGCACTACTTTGTTGTTGCACGTGCGGCTACTGCGCACACAATTCACAAACACAGAAAAAAATTTTTTATTTGGTTTGGAGTGTACTTTGGGGGTTGCAGCACCCTTTAATGGTCAAGCCAGCCGGCCCTTTACTTATGACACAGGCGCACGCTTGGCACTACTTTGTTGATGCACGTGCGGCTACAGCGCACACAATTCACAAACACAGAAAATATTTTTTTATTTGGTTTGGAGTGTACTTTGGGGGTTACAGCACCCTTTAATGGTCAAACCAGCCGGCCCTTTACTTATGACACAGGCGCACGCTTGGCACTACTTTGTTGATGCACGTGCGGCTACTGCGCACACAATTCACAAACACAGAAAATATTTTTTATTTATTTTGGACTGGAGTGTACTTTGGGGGTTACAGCACCATTTAACGGTCAAGCCAGCTGGCCCTTTAATTATGACACAGGCGCACGCTTGGCAATACTTTGTTGATGCACGTGCGGCTACTGCGCACACATATCACAAACACAGAAAATATTTTTTTATTTGGTTTGGAGTGTACTTTGGGGGCTACAGCACCCTTTAACGGTCAAGCCAGCCAGCCCTTTACTTATGACACAGGCGCACGCTTGGCACTACTTTATTGATGCACGTGCGACCACTGCGTTCACAATTCACAAACACAGAAAATATTTTTTATTTATTTTGGACTGGAGTATACTTTGGGGGTTACAGCACCCTTTAATGGTCAAGCCAGCCAGCCCTTTCCTTATGACACAGGCGCACGCTTGGCACTACTTTGTTGATGCACGTGCGGCTACAGCGCACACAATTCACAAACACAGAAAATATTTTTTTATTTGGTTTGGAGTGTACTTTGGGGGGTTGCAGCAACCTTTAACAGTCAAGCCAGCCGGCCCTTTACTTATGAGACAAGCGAACGCTTGGCACTACAGTATTGATGCACGTGCGGCTACTGCGCTCTCAATTCACAAACAAAGAAAATATTTTTTTATTTATTTTGGACTGGAGTGTACTTTGGGGGTTACAGCACCCTTTAACGGTCAAGCCAGCCGGCCCTTTACTTATGAAACAGGCGCACGCTTGGTACTACTTTGTTGATGCATGTGCGGCTACTGCGCACACAATTCACAAACACAGAAATTATTTTTTTTTTTGGTTTGGAGTGTACTTTGGGGGTTACAGCACCCTTTAACGGTCAAGCCTGCCTGCCCTTTACTTCTGACACAGGCGCACGCTTGGCACTACTTTATTGATGCACGTGCGAACACTGCGCTCACAATTCACAAACACAGAAAAATTTTTTTAATTTGGTTTGGAGTGTACTTTGGGGGTTACAGCACCCTTTAACGGTGAAGCCAGCCGGCCCTTTACTTATGACACAGGCGCACACTTGGCATTACTGTGTTGATGCACGTGCAGCTACTGCGCACACAATTCACAAACACAGAAAATATTTTTTTATTTGGTTTGGAGTGTACTTTGGGGGTTACAGCACCCTTTAACGGTCAAGCCTGCCTGCCCTTTACTTCTGACACAGGCGCACGCTTGGCACTACTTTATTGATGCACGTGCGGCTACTGCGCTCACAATTCACAAACACAGAAAATATTTATTAATTTGATTTGGAGTGTACTTTGGGGGCTACAGCACCCTTTAACGGTCAAGCCAGCCGGCCCTTTACTTATGACACCGGCGCACGCTTGGCACTACTTTATTGATGCACTTGCGGCTACTGCGCTCACAATTCACAAACAAAGAAAATATTTTTTTATTTATTTTGGACTGGAGTGTACTTTGGGGGTTACAGCACCCTTTAACGGTCAAGCCAGCCGGCCCTTTACTTATGACACAGGCGCACGCTTGGTACTACTTTGTTGATGCACGTGCGGCAACTGCGCACACAATTCACAAACACAGAAATTATTTTTTTATTTTGTTTGGAGTGTACTTTGGGGGTTACAGCACCCTTTAACGGTCATGCCAGCCTGCCCTATACTTATGACACAGGCGCACGCTTGGCACTACTTTGTTGATGCACGTGCGGCTACTGCGCACACAATTCACAAACACAGAAAATATTTTTTTATTTGGTTTAGACTGGTGTGTACTTTGGGGGTTACAGAACCCATTAACGGTCAAGCCAGCCGGCCCTTTCCTTATGACACAGGCGCACGCTTGGCATACTTTGTTGATGCAATTGCAGCTACTGCGCACACAATTCACAAACACAGATAATATTTTTTATTTGGTTTGGAGTGTACTTTGGGGGTTACAGCACCCTTTAACGGTCAAGCCAGCCGGCCCTTTACTTATGACACAGGCGCACGCTTGGCACTACTTTGTTGATGCACTTACGGTTACTGCGCACACGATTCACAAACACAGAAAATATTTTTTCATTTGGTTTGGACTGGAGTGTACTTTGGGGTTTAAAGCACCCTTTAACGGTCAAGCCAGCCGGCCCTTTACTTATGACACTTGCGCACGCTTGGCACTACTTTGTTGATGCACGTGCGGCTACTGCGCACACAATTCACAAACACAGAAAATATTTTTTTATTTGGTTTGGAGTGCACTTTTGGGGTTTCAGGACCCTTTAACAGTCAAGCCAGCTGGCCTTTACTTATGACACAGGCACACGCTTGGCACTACTTTGTTGTTGCACGTGCGGCTACTGCGCACACAATTCACAAACACAGAAAAAAAATTGTTATTTGGTTTGGAGTGTACTTTGGGGGTTGCAGCACCCTTTAACGGTCAAGCCAGCCGGCCCTTTACTTATGACACAGGCGCACGCTTGGCACTACTTTGTTGATTCACGTGCGGCTACAGCGCACACAATTCACAAACACAGAAAATATTTTTTTATTTGGTTTGGAGTGTACTTTGGGGGTTACAGCACCCTTTAATGGTCAAACCAGCCGGCCCTTTACTTATGACACAGGCGCACGCTTGGCACTACTTTGTTGATGCACGTGCGGCTACTGCGCACACAATTCACAAACACAGAAAATATTTTTTATTTATTTTGGACTGGAGTGTACTTTGGGGGTTACAGCACCATTTAACGGTCAAGCCAGCTGGCCCTTTAATTATGACACAGGCGCACGCTTGGCAATACTTTGTTGATGCACGTGCGGCTACTGCGCACACATATCACAAACACAGAAAATATTTTTTTATTTGGTTTGGAGTGTACTTTGGGGGCTACAGCACCCTTTAACGGTCAAGCCAGCCAGCCCTTTACTTATGACACAGGCGCACGCTTGGCACTACTTTATTGATGCACGTGCGACCACTGCGCTCACAATTCACAAACACAGAAAATATTTTTTATTTATTTTGGACTGGAGTATACTTTGGGGGTTACAGCACCCTTTAATGGTCAAGCCAGCCAGCCCTTTCCTTATGACACAGGCGCACGCTTGGCACTACTTTGTTGATGCACGTGCGGCTACAGCGCACACAATTCACAAACACAGAAAATATTTTTTTATTTGGTTTGGAGTGTACTTTGGGGGGTTGCAGCAACCTTTAACAGTCAAGCCAGCCGGCCCTTTACTTATGAGACAAGCGAACGCTTGGCACTAAAGTATTGATGCATGTGCGGCTACTGCGCTCTCAATTCACAAACAAAGAAAATATTTTTTTATTTATTTTGGACTGGAGTGTACTTTGGGGGTTACAGCACCCTTTAACGGTCAAGCCAGCCGGCCCTTTACTTATGAAACAGGCGCACGCTTGGTACTACTTTGTTGATGCACGTGCGGCTACTGCGCACACAATTCACAAACACAGAAATTATTTTTTTTTTTGGTTTGGAGTGTACTTTGGGGGTTACAGCACCCTTTAACGGTCAAGCCTGCCTGCCCTTTACTTCTGACACAGGCGCACGCTTGGCACTACTTTATTGATGCACGTGCGAACACTGCGCTCACAATTCACAAACACAGAAAATATTTTTTAATTTAGTTTGGAGTGTACTTTGGGGGTTACAGCACCCTTTAACGGTGAAGCCAGCCGGCCCTTTACTTATGACACAGGCGCACACTTGGCATTACTGTGTTGATGCACGTGCAGCTACTGCGCACACAATTCACAAACACAGAAAATATTTTTTTATTTGGTTTGGAGTGTACTTTGGGGGTTACAGCACCCTTTAACGGTCAAGCCTGCCTGCCCTTTACTTCTGACACAGGCGCACGCTTGGCACTACTTTATTGATGCACTTGCAGCTACTGCGCTCACAATTCACAAACAAAGAAAATATTTTTTTATTTATTTTGGACTGTAGTGTACTTTGGGGGTTACAGCACCCTTTAACGGTCAAGCCAGCCGGCCCTTTACTTATGACACAGGCGCACGCTTGGTACTACTTTGTTGATGCACGTGCGGCTACTGCGCACACAATTCACAAACACAGAAATTATTTTTTTATTTGGTTTGGAGAGTACTTTGGGGGTTACAGCACCCTTTAACGGTCAAGCCAGCCTGCCCTTTACTTATGACACAGGCGCACGCTTGGCACTACTTTGTTGATGCACGTGCGGCTACTGCGCACACAATTCACAAACACAGAAAATATTTTTTTATTTGGTTTGGACTGGTGTGTACTTTGGGGGTTACAGCACCCTTTAACGGTCAAGCCAGCCGGCCCTTTCCTTATGACACAGTCGCACGCTTGGCATACTTTGTTGATGCAATTGCAGCTACTGCGCACACAATTCACAAACACAGAAAATATTTTTTTATTTGGTTTGGAGTGTACTTTGGGGGTTACAGCACCCTTTAACGGTCAAGCCAGCCGGCCCTTTACTTATGACACAGGCGCACGCTTGGCACTACTTTGTTGATGCACGTACGGTTACTGCGCACACGATTCACAAACACAGAAAATATTTTTTCATTTGGTTTGGACTGGAGTGTACTTTGGGGGTTACAGCACCCTTTAACGGTCAAGCCAGCCGGCCCTTTACTTATGACACTTGCGCACGCTTGGCACTACTTTGTTGATGCACGTGCGGCTACTGCGCACACAATTCACAAACACAGAAAAAAAATTTTTATTTGGTTTGGAGTGTACTTTGGGGTTGCAGCACCCTTTAACGGTCAAGCCAGCCGGCCCTTTACTTATGACACAGGCGCACGCTTGGCACTACTTTGTTGATGCACATGCGGCTACAGCGCACACAATTCACAAACATAGAAAAAAATTTTTTATTTGGTTTGGAGTGTACTTTGGGGGTTACAGCACCCTTTAATGGTCAAACCAGCCGGCCCTTTACTTATGACACAGGCGCACGCTTGGCACTACTTTGTTGATGCACGTGCGGCTACTGCGCACACAATTCACAAACACAGAAAATATTTTTTATTTATTTTGGACTGGAGTGTACTTTGGGGGTTACAGCACCATTTAACGGTCAAGCCAGCTGGCCCTTTAATTATGACACAGGCGCACGCTTGGCAATACTTTGTTGATGCACGTGTGGCTACTGCGCACACATATCACAAACACAGAAAATATTTTTTTATTTGGTTTGGAGTGTACTTTGGGGGTTACAGCACCCTTTACTGGTCAAGCCAGCTAGCCCATTACTCATGAAACAGGCGCACGCTTGGCACTACTTTATTGATGCACGTGCGGCTACTGCGCTCACAATTCACAAACACAGAAAATATTTTTTAATTTGATTTGGAGTGTACTTTGGGGGCTACAGCACCCTTTAACGGTCAAGCCAGCCGGCCCATTACTTATGACACAGGCGCACGCTTGGCACTACTTTATTGATGCACGTGCAAACACTGCGCTCACAATTCACAAACACAGAAAATATTTTTTTATTTGGTTTGGAGTGTATTTTGGGGGTTACAGCACCCTTTAACGGTGAAGCCAGCCGGCCCTTTACTTATGACACAGGCGCACACTTGGCATTACTTTGTTGATGCACGTGCAGCTACTGCGCACACAATTCACAAACACAGAAAATATTTTTTTATTTGGTTTGGAGTGTACTTTGGGGGTTACAGCACCCTTTAACGGTCAAGCCTGCCTGCCCTTTACTTCTGACACAGGCGCACGCTTGGCACTACTTTATTGATGCACTTGCGGCTACTGCGCTCACAATTCACAAACAAAGAAAATATTTTTTTATTTATTTTGGACTGGAGTGTACTTTGGGGGTTACAGCACCCTTTAACGGTCAAGCCAGCCGGCCCTTTACTTATGACACAGGCGCACGCTTGGTACTACTTTGTTGATGCACGTGCGGCTACTGCGCACACAATTCACAAACAAAGAAATTATTTTTTTATTTGGTTTGGAGAGTACTTTGGGGGTTACAGCACCCTTTAACGGTCAAGCCAGCCTGCCCTTTACTTATGACACAGGCGCACGCTTGGCACTACTTTGTTGATGCACGTGCGGCTACTGCGCACACAATTCACAAACACAGAAAATATTTTTTTATTTGGTTTGGACTGGTGTGTACTTTGGGAGTTACAGCACCCTTTAACGGTCAAGCCAGCCGGCCCTTTCCTTATGACACAGGTGCACGCTTGGCATACTTTGTTGATGCAATTGCAGCTACTGCGCACACAATTCACAAACACAGAAAATATTTTTTTATTTGGTTTGGAGTGTACTTTGGGGGTTACAGCACCCTTTAACAGTCAAGCCAGCCGGCCCTTTACTTATGACACAGGCGCACGCTTGGCACTACTTTGTTGATGCACGTACGGTCACTGCGCACACGATTCACAAACACAGAAAATATTTTTTCATTTGGTTTGGACTGGAGTGTACTTTGGGGGTTACAGCACCCTTTAACGGTCAAGCCAGCCGGCCCTTTACTTATGACACTTGCGCACGCTTGGCACTACTTTGTTGATGCACGTGCGGCTACTGCGCACACAATTCACAAACACAGAAAAAATTTTTTTGTTTGGTTTGGAGTGTACTTTGGGGGTTGCAGCACCCTATAACGGTCAAGCCAGCTGGCCCTTTACTTATGACACAGGCGCACGCTTGGCACTACTTTGTTGATGCACGTGCGGCTACAGCGCACACAATTCACAAACACAGAAAATATTTTTTTATTTGGTTTGGAGTGTACTTTGGGGGTTACAGCACCCTTTAATGGTCAAACCAGCCGGCCCTTTACTTATGACACAGGCGCACGCTTGGCACTACTTTGTTGATGCACGTGCGGCTACTGCGCACACAATTCACAAACACAGAAAATATTTTTTATTTATTTTGGACTGGAGTGTACTTTGGGGGTTACAGCACCATTTAACGGTCAAGCCAGCTGGCCCTTTAATTATGACACAGGCGCACGCTTGGCAATACTTTGTTGATGCACGTGTGGCTACTGCGCACACATATCACAAACACAGAAAATATTTTTTTATTTGGTTTGGAGTGTATTTTGGGGGTTACAGCACCCTTTAACGGTGAAGCCAGCCGGCCCTTTACTTATGACACAGGCGCACACTTGGCATTACTCTGTTGATGCACGTGGAGCTACTGCGCACACAATTCACAAACACAGAAAATATTTTTTTATTTGGTTTGGAGTGTACTTTGGGTGTTACAGCACCCTTTAACGGTCAAGCCTGCCTGCCCTTTACTTCTGACACAGGCGCACGCTTGGCACTACTTTATTGATGCACTTGAGGCTACTGCGCTCACAATTCACAAACAAAGAAAATATTTTTTTATTTATTTTGGACAGGAGTGTACTTTGGGGGTTACAGCACCCTTTACTGGTCAAGCCAGCTAGCCCATTACTCATGAAACAGGCGCACGCTTGGCACTACTTTATTGATGCACGTGCGGCTACTGCGCTCACAATTCACAAACACAGAAAATATTTTTTTATTTGATTTGGAGTGTACTTTGGGGGCTACAGCACCCTTTAACGGTCAAGCCAGCCGGCCCATTACTTATGACACAGGCGCACGCTTGGCACTACTTTATTGATGCACGTGCGAACACTGCGCTCACAATTCACAAACACAGAAAATATTTTTTTATTTGGTTTGGAGTGTATTTTGGGGGTTACAGCACCCTTTAACGGTGAAGCCAGCCGGCCCTTTACTTATGACACAGGCGCACACTTGGCATTACTTTGTTGATGCACGTGCAGCTACTGCGCACACAATTCACAAACACAGAAAATATTTTTTTATTTGGTTTGGAGTGTACTTTGGGTGTTACAGCACCCTTTAACGGTCAAGCTTGCCTGCCCTTTACTTCTGACACAGGCGCACGCTTGGCACTACTTTATTGATGCACTTGCGGCTACTGCGCTCACAATTCACAAACAAAGAAAATATTTTTTTATTTATTTTGGACAGGAGTGTACTTTGGGGGTTACAGCACCCTTTAATGGTCAAGCCAGCCGGCCCTTTACTTATGACACAGGCGCATGCTTGGTACTACTTTGTTGATGCACGTGCGGCTACTGCGCACACAATTCACAAACACAGAAATTATTTTTTTATTTTGTTTGGAGTGTACTTTGGGGGTTACAGCACCCTTTAACGGTCAAGCCAGCCTGCCCTTTACTTATGACACAGGCGCACGCTTGGCACTACTTTGTTGATGCACGTGCGGCTACTGCGCACACAATTCACAAACACAGAAAATATTTTTTTATTTGGTTTAGACTGGTGTGTACTTTGGGGGTTACAGAACCCATTAACGGTCAAGCCAGCCGGCCCTTTCCTTATGACACAGGCGCACGCTTGGCATACTTTGTTGATGCAATTGCAGCTACTGCGCACACAATTCACAAACACAGATAATATTTTTTATTTGGTTTGGAGTGTACTTTGGGGGTTACAGCACCCTTTAACGGTCAAGCCAGCCGGCCCTTTACTTATGACACAGGCGCACGCTTGGCACTACTTTGTTGATGCACTTACGGTTACTGCGCACACGATTCACAAACACAGAAAATATTTTTTCATTTGGTTTGGACTGGAGTGTACTTTGGGGTTTAAAGCACCCTTTAACGGTCAAGCCAGCCGGCCCTTTACTTATGACACTTGCGCACGCTTGGCACTACTTTGTTGATGCACGTGCGGCTACTGCGCACACAATTCACAAACACAGAAAATATTTTTTTATTTGGTTTGGAGTGTACTTTTGGGGTTTCAGGACCCTTTAACAGTCAAGCCAGCTGGCCTTTACTTATGACACAGGCACACGCTTGGCACTACTTTGTTGTTGCACGTGCGGCTACTGCGCACACAATTCACAAACACAGAAAAAAATTTTTTATTTGGTTTGGAGTGTACTTTGGGGGTTTCAGCACCCTTTAACGGTCAAGCCAGCCGGCCCTTTACTTATGACACAGGCGCACGCTTGGCACTACTTTGTTGATGCACGTGCGGCTACAGCGCACACAATTCACAAACACAGAAAATATTTTTTTATTTGGTTTGGAGTGTACTTTGGGGGTTACAGCACCCTTTAATGGTCAAACCAGCCGGCCCTTTACTTATGACACAGGCGCACGCTTGGCACTACTTTGTTGATGCACGTGCGGCTACAGCGCACACAATTCACAAACACAGAAAATATTTTTTTATTTGGTTTGGAGTGTACTTTTGGGGTTTCAGGACCCTTTAACAGTCAAGCCAGCTGGCCTTTACTTATGACACAGGCACACGCTTGGCACTACTTTGTTGTTGCACGTGCGGCTACTGCGCACACAATTCACAAACACAGAAAAAAATTTTTTATTTGGTTTGGAGTGTACTTTGGGGGTTGCAGCACCCTTTAACGGTCAAGCCAGCCGGCCCTTTACTTATGACACAGGCGCACGCTTGGCACTACTTTGTTGATGCACGTGCGGCTACAGCGCACACAATTCACAAACACAGAAAATATTTTTTTATTTGGTTTGGAGTGTACTTTGGGGGTTACAGCACCCTTTAATGGTCAAACCAGCCGGCCCTTTACTTATGACACAGGCGCACGCTTGGCACTACTTTGTTGATACACGTGCGGCTACTGCGCACACAATTCACAAACACAGAAAATATTTTTTATTTATTTTGGACTGGAGTGTACTTTGGGGGTTACAGCACCATTTAACGATCAAGCCAGCTGGCCCTTTAATTATGACACAGGCGCACGCTTGGCAATACTTTGTTGATGCACGTGCGGCTACTGCGCACACATATCACAAACACAGAAAATATTTTTTTATTTGGTTTGGAGTGTACTTTGGGGGCTCCAGCACCCTTTAACGGTCAAGCCAGCCGGCCCTTTACTTTTGACACAGGCGCACGCTTGGCACTACTTTATTGATGCACGTGCGAACACTGCGCTCACAATTCACAAACACAGAAAATATTTTTTTATTTGGTTTGGAGTGTACTTTGGGGGTTACAGCACCCTTTAACTGTGAAGCCAGCCGGCCCTTTACTTATGACACAGGCGCACACTTGGCATTACTTTGTTGATGCACGTGCAGCTACGCCGCACACAATTCACAAACACAGAAAATATTTTTTTATTTGGTTTGGAGTGTACTTTGGGTGTTACAGCACCCTTTAACGGTCAAGCCTGCCTGCCCTTTACTTCTGACACCCCCGCACGCTTGGCACTACTTTATTGATGCACTTGCGGCTACTGCGCTCACAATTCACAAACAAAGAAAATATTTTTTTATTTATTTTGGACTGGAGTGTACTTTGGGGGTTACAGCACCCTTTAACGGTCAAGCCAGCCGGCCCTTTACTTATGACACAGGCGCACGCTTGGTACTACTTTGTTGATGCACGTGCGGCTACTGCGCACACAATTCACAAACACAGAAAATATTTTTTTATTTGGTTTGGAGTGTAATTTGGGGGTTACAGCACCCTTTAACGGTCAAGCCAGCCGGCCCTTTACTTATGACACAGGCGCACGCTTGGCACTACTTTGTTGATGCACGTGCGGCTACTGCGCACACAATTCACAAACACAGAAAATATTTTTTTATTTGGTTTGGAGTGTACTTTGGGTGTTACAGCACCCTTTAACGGTCAAGTCAGCTGGGCCTTTACTTATGACACAGGCGCACGCTTGGTACTACTTTGTTGATGCACGTGCGGCTACTGCGCACACAATTCACAAACACAGAAATTATTTTTTTATTTTGTTTGGAGTGTACTTTTGGGGTTACAGGACCCTTTAACAGGCAAGCCAGCTGGCCTTTACTTATGACACAGGCGCACGCTTGGCACTACTTTGTTGATGCACGTGCGGCTACTGCGCACACAATTCACAAACACAGAAAATATTTTTTTATTTGGTTTAGACTGGTGTGTACTTTGGGGGTTACAGAACCCATTAACGGTCAAGCCAGCCGGCCCTTTCCTTATGACACAGGCGCACGCTTGGCATACTTTGTTGATGCAATTGCAGCTACTGCGCACACAATTCACAAACACAGATAATATTTTTTATTTGGTTTGGAGTGTACTTTGGGGGTTACAGCACCCTTTAACGGTCAAGCCAGCCGGCCCTTTACTTATGACACAGGCGCACGCTTGGCACTACTTTGTTGATGCACTTACGGTTACTGCGCACACGATTCACAAACACAGAAAATATTTTTTCATTTGGTTTGGACTGGAGTGTACTTTGGGGTTTAAAGCACCCTTTAACGGTCAAGCCAGCCGGCCCTTTACTTATGACACTTGCGCACGCTTGGCACTACTTTGTTGATGCACGTGCGGCTACTGCGCACACAATTCACAAACACAGAAAATATTTTTTTATTTGGTTTGGAGTGTACTTTTGGGGTTTCAGGACCCTTTAACAGTCAAGCCAGCTGGCCTTTACTTATGACACAGGCACACGCTTGGCACTACTTTGTTGTTGCACGTGCGGCTACTGCGCACACAATTCACAAACACAGAAAAAAAATTTTTATTTGGTTTGGAGTGTACTTTGGGGGTTGCAGCACCCTTTAACGGTCAAGCCAGCCGGCCCTTTACTTATGACACAGGCGCACGCTTGGCACTACTTTGTTGATGCACGTGCGGCTACAGCGCACACAATTCACAAACACAGAAAATATTTTTTTATTTGGTTTGGAGTGTACTTTGGGGGTTACAGCACCCTTTAATGGTCAAACCAGCCGGCCCTTTACTTATGACACAGGCGCACGCTTGGCACTACTTTGTTGATGCACGTGCGGCTACAGCGCACACAATTCACAAACACAGAAAATATTTTTTTATTTGGTTTGGAGTGTACTTTTGGGGTTTCAGGACCCTTTAACAGTCAAGCCAGCTGGCCTTTACTTATGACACAGGCACACGCTTGGCACTACTTTGTTGTTGCACTTGCGGCTACTGCGCACACAATTCACAAACACAGAAAAAAAATTTTTATTTGGTTTGGAGTGTACTTTGGGGGTTGCAGCACCCTTTAACGGTCAAGCCAGCCGGCCCTTTACTTATGACACAGGCGCACGCTTGGCACTACTTTGTTGATGCACGTGTGGCTACAGCGCACACAATTCACAAACACAGAAAATATTTTTTTATTTGGTTTGGAGTGTACTTTGGGGGTTACAGCACCCTTTAATGGTCAAACCAGCCGGCCCTTTACTTATGACACAGGCGCACGCTTGGCACTACTTTGTTGATACACGTGCGGCTACTGCGCACACAATTCACAAACACAGAAAATATTTTTTATTTATTTTGGACTGGAGTGTACTTTGGGGGTTACAGCACCATTTAACGATCAAGCCAGCTGGCCCTTTAATTATGACACAGGCGCACGCTTGGCAATACTTTGTTGATGCACGTGCGGCTACTGCGCACACATATCACAAACACAGAAAATATTTTTTTATTTGGTTTGGAGTGTACTTTGGGGGCTCCAGCACCCTTTAACGGTCAAGCCAGCTGGCCCTTTACTTTTGACACAGGCGCACGCTTGGCACTACTTTATTGATGCACGTGCGAACACTGCGCTCACAATTCACAAACACAGAAAATATTTTTTTATTTGGTTTGGAGTGTACTTTGGGGGTTACAGCACCCTTTAACTGTGAAGCCAGCCGGCCCTTTACTTATGACACAGGCGCACACTTGGCATTACTTTGTTGATGCACGTGCAGCTACTGCGCACACAATTCACAAACACAGAAAATATTTTTTTATTTGGTTTGGAGTGTACTTTGGGTGTTACAGCACCCTTTAACGGTCAAGCCTGCCTGCCCTTTACTTCTGACACCCCCGCACGCTTGGCACTACTTTATTGATGCACTTGCGGCTACTGCGCTCACAATTCACAAACAAAGAAAATATTTTTTTATTTATTTTGGACTGGAGTGTACTTTGGGGGTTACAGCACCCTTTAACGGTCAAGCCAGCCGGCCCTTTACTTATGACACAGGCGCACGCTTGGTACTACTTTGTTGATGCACGTGCGGCTACTGCGCACACAATTCACAAACACAGAAAATATTTTTTTATTTGGTTTGGAGTGTAATTTGGGGGTTACAGCACCCTTTAACGGTCAAGCCAGCCGGCCCTTTACTTATGACACAGGCGCACGCTTGGCACTACTTTGTTGATGCACGTGCGGCTACTGCGCACACAATTCACAAACACAGAAAATATTTTTTTATTTGGTTTGGAGTGTACTTTGGGGGTTACAGCACCCTTTAACGGTCAAGCCAGCTGGCCCTTTACTTATGACACAGGCGCACGCTTGGCACTACTTTGTTGATGCACGTGCGGCTACTGCGCACACAATTCACAAACACAGAAAATATTTTTTATTTATTTTGGACTGGAGTGTACTTTTGGGGTTACAGCACCCTTTAACAGTCAAGCCAGCTGGCCCTTTACTTATGACACAGGCGCACGCTTGGCAATACTTTGTTGATGCACGTGCGGCTACTGCGCACACAATTCACAAACACAGAAAATATTTTTTTATTTGGTTTGGAGTGCACTTTGGGGGCTACAGCACCCTTTAACGGTCAAGCCAGCTGGCCCTTTACTTATGACACAGGCGCACGCTTGGCACTACTTTATTGATGCACGTGCGACGACTGCGCTCACAATTCACAAACACAGAAAATATTTATTTATTTGGTTTGGAGTGTACTTTGGGGGTTACAGCACCCTTTAACGGTGAAGCCAGCCGGCCCTTTACTTATGACACAGGCGCACACTTGGCACTACTTTATTGATGCACTTGCGGCTACTGCGCACACAATTCACAAACAAAGAAAATATTTTTTATTTATTTTGGACTGGAGTGTACTTTGGGGGTTACAGCACCCTTTAACGGTCAAGTCTGCCTGCCCTTTACTTCTGACACAGGCGCACGCTTGGCACTACTTTATTGATGCACTTGCGGCTACTGCGCTCACAATTCACAAACAAAGAAAATATTTTTTTATTTATTTTGGACTGGAGTGTACTTTGGGGGTTACAGCACCCTTTAACGGTCAAGCCAGCCGGCCCTTTACTTTTGACACAGGCGCACGCTTGGTACTACTTTGTTGATGCACGTGCGGCTACTGCGCACACAATTCACAAACACAGAAATTATTTTTTTATTTTGTTTGGAGTGTACTTTGGGGGTTACAGCACCCTTTAATGGTCAAGCCAGCCTGCCCTTTACTTATGACACAGGCGCACGCTTGGCACTACTTTGTTGATGCACGTGCGGCTACTGCGCACACAATTCACAAACACAGAAAATATTTTTTTATTTGGTTTAGACTGGTGTGTACTTTGGGGGATACAGAACCCATTAACGGTCAAGCCAGCCGGCCCTTTCCTTATGACACATGCGCACGCTTGGCATACTTTGTTGATGCAATTGCAGCTACTGCGCACACAATTCACAAACACAGATAATATTTTTTATTTGGTTTGGAGTGTACTTTGGGGGTTACAGCACCCTTTAACGGTCAAGCCAGCCGGCCCTTTACTTATGACACAGGCGCACGCTTGGCACTACTTTGTTGATGCACTTACGGTTACTGCGCACACGATTCACAAACACAGAAAATATTTTTTCATTTGGTTTGGACTGGAGTGTACTTTGGGGTTTAAAGCACCCTTTAACGGTCAAGCCAGCCGGCCCTTTACTTATGACACTTGCGCACGCTTGGCACTACTTTGTTGATGCACGTGCGGCTACTGCGCACACAATTCACAAACACAGAAAATATTTTTTTATTTGGTTTGGAGTGTACTTTTGGGGTTTCAGGACCCTTTAACAGTCAAGCCAGCTGGCCTTTACTTATGACACAGGCACACGCTTGGCACTACTTTGTTGTTGCACGTGCGGCTACTGCGCACACAATTCACAAACACAGAAAAAATTTTTTTATTTGGTTTGGAGTGTACTTTGGGGGTTGCAGCACCCTTTAACGGTTAAGCCAGCCGGCCCTTTACTTATGACACAGGCGCACGCTTGGCACTACTTTGTTGATGCACGTGCGGCTACAGCGCACACAATTCACAAACACAGAAAATATTTTTTTATTTGTTTTGGAGTGTACTTTGGGGGTTACAGCACCCTTTAACGGTCAAGCCAGCCGGCCCTTTACATATGACACAGGCGCACGCTTGGCACTACTTTGTTGATGCACGTGCGGCTACTGCGCTCACAATTCACAAACACAGAAAATATTTTTTTATTTGGTTTGGAGTGTACTTTGGGGGTTACAGCACCCTTTACTGGTCAAGCCAGCTAGCCCATTACTCATGAAACAGGCGCATGCTTAGCACTACTTTATTGATGCACGTGCGGCTACTGCGCTCACAATTCACAAACACAGAAAATATTTTTTAATTTGATTTGGAGTGTACTTTGGGGGCTACAGCACCCTTTAACGGTCAAGCCAGCCGGCCCTTTACTTATGACACAGGCGCACGCTTGGCACTACTTTATTGATGCACGTGCGACCACTGCGCTCACAATTCACAAACACAGAAAATATTTTTTATTTATTTTGTACTGGAGTATACTTTTGGGGTTACAGCACCCTTTAATGGTCAAGCCAGCCGGCCCTTTCCTTATGACACAGGCGCACGCTTGGCACTACTTTGTTGATGCACGTGCGGCTACAGCGCACACAATTCACAAACACAGAAAATATTTTTTTATTTGGTTTGGAGTGTACTTTGGGGGGTTGCAGCAACCTATAACAGTCAAGCCAGCCGCCCCTTTACTTATGAGACAAGCGAACGCTTGGCACTACATTATTGATGCACGTGCGGCTACTGCGCTCTCAATTCACAAACAAAGAAAATATTTTTTTATTTATTTTGGACTGGAGTGTACTTTGGGGGTTACAGCACCCTTTAACGGTCAAGCCAGCCGGCCCTTTACTTATGAAACAGGCGCACGCTTGGTACTACTTTGTTGATGCACGTGCGGCTACTGCGCACACAATTCACAAACACAGAAATTATTTTTTTATTTGGTTTGGAGTGTACTTTGGGGGTTACAGCACCCTTTAACGGTCAAGCCAGCCTGCCCTTTACTTCTGACACAGGCGCACGCTTGGCACTACTTTATTGATGCACGTGCGAACACTGCGCTCACAATTCACAAACACAGAAAATATTTTTTATTTGGTTTGGAGTGTACTTTGGGGGTTACAGCACCCTTTAACGGTCAAGCCAGCCGGCCCTTTACTTATGACACAGGCGCACGCTTGGCACTACTTTGTTGATGCACTTACGGTTACTGCGCACACGATTCACAAACACAGAAAATATTTTTTCATTTGGTTTGGACTGGAGTGTACTTTGGGGTTTAAAGCACCCTTTAACAGTCAAGCCAGCCGGCCCTTTACTTATGACACTTGCGCACGCTTGGCACTACTTTGTTGATGCACGTGCGGCTACTGCGCACACAATTCACAAACACAGAAAATATTTTTTTATTTGGTTTGGAGTGTACTTTTGGGGTTTCAGGACCCTTTAACAGTCAAGCCAGCTGGCCTTTACTTATGACACAGGCACACGCTTGGCACTACTTTGTTGTTGCACGTGCGGCTACTGCGCACACAATTCACAAACGCAGAAAAAAATTTTTTATTTGGTTTGGAGTGTACTTTGGGGGTTGCAGCACCCTTTAACGGTTAAGCCAGCCGGCCCTTTACTTATGACACAGGCGCACGCTTGGCACTACTTTGTTGATGCACGTGCGGCTACAGCGCACACAATTCACAAACACAGAAAATATTTTTTTATTTGTTTTGGAGTGTACTTTGGGGGTTACAGCACCCTTTAACGGTCAAGCCAGCCGGCCCTTTACATATGACACAGGCGCACGCTTGGCACTACTTTGTTGATGCACGTGCGGCTACTGCGCTCACAATTCACAAACACAGAAAATATTTTTTTATTTGGTTTGGAGTGTACTTTGGGGATTACAGCACCCTTTACTGGTCAAGCCAGCTAGCCCATTACTCATGAAACAGGCGCATGCTTGGCACTACTTTATTGATGCACGTGCGGCTACTGCGCTCACAATTCACAAACACAGAAAATATTTTTTAATTTGATTTGGAGTGTACTTTGGGGGCTACAGCACCCTTTAACGGTCAAGCCAGCCGGCCCTTTACTTATGACACAGGCGCACGCTTGGCACTACTTTATTGATGCACGTGCGACCACTGCGCTCACAATTCACAAACACAGAAAATATTTTTTATTTATTTTGTACTGGAGTATACTTTTGGGGTTACAGCACCCTTTAATGGTCAAGCCAGCCGGCCCTTTCCTTATGACACAGGCGCACGCTTGGCACTACTTTGTTGATGCACGTGCGGCTACAGCGCACACAATTCACAAACACAGAAAATATTTTTTTATTTGGTTTGGAGTGTACTTTGGGGGGTTGCAGCAACCTTTAACAGTCAAGCCAGCCGCCCCTTTACTTATGAGACAAGCGAACGCTTGGCACTACATTATTGATGCACGTGCGGCTACTGCGCTCTCAATTCACAAACAAAGAAAATATTTTTTTATTTATTTTGGACTGGAGTGTACTTTGGGGGTTACAGCACCCTTTAACGGTCAAGCCAGCCGGCCCTTTACTTATGAAACAGGCGCACGCTTGGTACTACTTTGTTGATGCACGTGCGGCTACTGCGCACACAATTCACAAACACAGAAATTATTTTTTTATTTGGTTTGGAGTGTACTTTGGGGGTTACAGCACCCTTTAACGGTCAAGCCTGCCTGCCCTTTACTTCTGACACAGGCGCACGCTTGGCACTACTTTATTGATGCACGTGCGAACACTGCGCTCACAATTCACAAACACAGAAAATATTTTTTATTTGGTTTGGAGTGTACTTTGGGGGTTACAGCACCCTTTAACGGTCAAGCCAGCCGGCCCTTTACTTATGACACAGGCGCACGCTTGGCACTACTTTGTTGATGCACTTACGGTTACTGCGCACACGATTCACAAACACAGAAAATATTTTTTCATTTGGTTTGGACTGGAGTGTACTTTGGGGTTTAAAGCACCCTTTAACGGTCAAGCCAGCCGGCCCTTTACTTATGACACTTGCGCACGCTTGGCACTACTTTGTTGATGCACGTGCGGCTACTGCGCACACAATTCACAAACACAGAAAATATTTTTTTATTTGGTTTGGAGTGTACTTTTGGGGTTTCAGGACCCTTTAACAGTCAAGCCAGCTGGCCTTTACTTATGACACAGGCACACGCTTGGCACTACTTTGTTGTTGCACGTGCGGCTACTGCGCACACAATTCACAAACACAGAAAAATTTTTTTTATTTGGTTTGGAGTGTACTTTGGGGGTTGCAGCACCCTTTAACGGTCAAGCCAGCCGGCCCTTTACTTATGACACAGGCGCACGCTTGGCACTACTTTGTTGATGCACGTGCGGCTACAGCGCACACAATTCACAAACACAGAAAATATTTTTTTATTTGGTTTGGAGTGTACTTTGGGGGTTACAGCACCCTTTAATGGTCAAACCAGCCGGCCCTTTACTTATGACACAGGCGCACGCTTGGCACTACTTTGTTGATGCACGTGCGGCTACAGCGCACACAATTCACAAACACAGAAAATATTTTTTTATTTGGTTTGGAGTGTACTTTTGGGGTTTCAGGACCCTTTAACAGTCAAGCCAGCTGGCCTTTACTTATGACACAGGCACACGCTTGGCACTACTTTGTTGTTGCACTTGCGGCTACTGCGCACACAATTCACAAACACAGAAAAAAATTTTTTATTTGGTTTGGAGTGTACTTTGGGGGTTGCAGCACCCTTTAACGGTCAAGCCAGCCGGCCCTTTACTTATGACACAGGCGCACGCTTGGCACTACTTTGTTGATGCACGTGCGGCTACAGCGCACACAATTCACAAACACAGAAAATATTTTTTTATTTGGTTTGGAGTGTACTTTGGGGGTTACAACACCCTTTAATGGTCAAACCAGCCGGCCCTTTACTTATGACACAGGCGCACGCTTGGCACTACTTTGTTGATACACGTGCGGCTACTGCGCACACAATTCACAAACACAGAAAATATTTTTTATTTATTTTGGACTGGAGTGTACTTTGGGGGTTACAGCACCATTTAACGATCAAGCCAGCTGGCCCTTTAATTATGACACAGGCGCACGCTTGGCAATACTTTGTTGATGCACGTGCGGCTACTGCGCACACATATCACAAACACAGAAAATATTTTTTTATTTGGTTTGGAGTGTACTTTGGGGGCTCCAGCACCCTTTAACGGTCAAGCCAGCCGGCCCTTTACTTTTGACACAGGCGCACGCTTGGCACTACTTTATTGATGCACGTGCGAACACTGCGCTCACAATTCACAAACACAGAAAATATTTTTTTATTTGGTTTGGAGTGTACTTTGGGGGTTACAGCACCCTTTAACTGTGAAGCCAGCCGGCCCTTTACTTATGACACAGGCGCACACTTGGCATTACTTTGTTGATGCACGTGCAGCTACTGCGCACACAATTCACAAACACAGAAAATATTTTTTTATTTGGTTTGGAGTGTACTTTGGGTGTTACAGCACCCTTTAACGGTCAAGCCTGCCTGCCCTTTACTTCTGACACCCCCGCACGCTTGGCACTACTTTATTGATGCACTTGCGGCTACTGCGCTCACAATTCACAAACAAAGAAAATATTTTTTTATTTATTTTGGACTGGAGTGTACTTTGGGGGTTACAGCACCCTTTAACGGTCAAGCCAGCCGGCCCTTTACTTATGACACAGGCGCACGCTTGGTACTACTTTGTTGATGCACGTGCGGCTACTGCGCACACAATTCACAAACACAGAAAATATTTTTTTATTTGGTTTGGAGTGTAATTTGGGGGTTACAGCACCCTTTAACGGTCAAGCCAGCCGGCCCTTTACTTATGACACAGGCGCACGCTTGGCACTACTTTGTTGATGCACGTGCGGCTACTGCGCACACAATTCACAAACACAGAAAATATTTTTTTATTTGGTTTGGAGTGTACTTTGGGTGTTACAGCACCCTTTAACGGTCAAGCCAGCTGGGCCTTTACTTATGACACAGGCGCACGCTTGGTACTACTTTGTTGATGCACGTGCGGCTACTGCGCACACAATTCACAAACACAGAAAATATTTTTTTATTTGGTTTGGAGTGTACTTTTGGGGTTACAGGACCCTTTAACAGGCAAGCCAGCTGGCCTTTACTTATGACACAGGCACACGCTTGGCACTACTTTGTTGTTGCACGTGCGGCTACTGCGCACACAATTCACAAACACAGAAAAAATTTTTTTATTTGGTTTGGAGTGTACTTTGGGGGTTGCAGCACCCTTTAACGGTCAAGCCAGCCGGCCCTTTACTTATGACACAGGCGCACGCTTGGCACTACTTTGTTGCTGCACGTGCGGCTACAGCGCACACAATTCACAAACACAGAAAATATTTTTTTATTTGGTTTGGAGTGTACTTTGGGGGTTACAGCACCCTGTAATGGTCAAGCCAGCTGGCCCTTTACTTATGACACAGGCGCACGCTTGGCACTACTTTGTTGATGCACGTGCGGCTACTGCGCACACAATTCACAAACACAGAAATTATTTTTTTATTTGGTTTGGAGTGTACTTTGGGGGTTACAGCACCCTTTAATGGTCAAGCCAGCTGGCCCTTTACTTATGACACAGGCGCACGCTTGGCACTACTTTGTTGATGCACGTGCGGCTACTGCGCACACAATTCACAAACACAGAAAATATTTTTTATTTATTTTGGACTGGAGTGTACTTTTGGGGTTACAGCACCCTTTAACAGTCAAGCCAGCTGGCCCTTTACTTATGACACAGGCGCACGCTTGGCAATACTTTGTTGATGCACGTGCGGCTACTGCGCACACAATTCACAAACACAGAAAATATTTTTTTATTTGGTTTGGAGTGCACTTTGGGGGCTACAGCACCCTTTAACGGTCAAGCCAGCTGGCCCTTTACTTATGACACAGGCGCACGCTTGGCACTACTTTATTGATGCACGTGCGACGACTGCGCTCACAATTCACAAACACAGAAAATATTTATTTATTTGGTTTGGAGTGTACTTTGGGGGTTACAGCACCCTTTAACGGTGAAGCCAGCCGGCCCTTTACTTATGACACAGGCGCACACTTGGCACTACTTTATTGATGCACTTGCGGCTACTGCGCACACAATTCACAAACAAAGAAAATATTTTTTATTTATTTTGGACTGGAGTGTACTTTGGGGGTTACAGCACCCTTTAACGGTCAAGTCTGCCTGCCCTTTACTTCTGACACAGGCGCACGCTTGGCACTACTTTATTGATGCACTTGTGGCTACTGCGCTCACAATTCACAAACAAAGAAAATATTTTTTTATTTATTTTGGACTGGAGTGTACTTTGGGGGTTACAGCACCCTTTAACGGTCAAGCCAGCCGGCCCTTTACTTATGACACAGGCGCACGCTTGGTACTACTTTGTTGATGCACGTGCGGCTACTGCGCACACAATTCACAAACACAGAAATTATTTTTTTATTTTGTTTGGAGTGTACTTTGGGGGTTACAGCACCCTTTAATGGTCAAGCCAGCCTGCCCTTTACTTATGACACAGGCGCACGCTTGGCACTACTTTGTTGATGCACGTGCGGCTACTGCGCACACAATTCACAAACACAGAAAATATTTTTTTATTTGGTTTAGACTGGTGTGTACTTTGGGGGATACAGAACCCATTAACGGTCAAGCCAGCCGGCCCTTTCCTTATGACACATGCGCACGCTTGGCATACTTTGTTGATGCAATTGCAGCTACTGCGCACACAATTCACAAACACAGATAATATTTTTTATTTGGTTTGGAGTGTACTTTGGGGGTTACAGCACCCTTTAACGGTCAAGCCAGCCGGCCCTTTACTTATGACACAGGCGCACGCTTGGCACTACTTTGTTGATGCACTTACGGTTACTGCGCACACGATTCACAAACACAGAAAATATTTTTTCATTTGGTTTGGACTGGAGTGTACTTTGGGGTTTAAAGCACCCTTTAACGGTCAAGCCAGCCGGCCCTTTACTTATGACACTTGCGCAGGCTTGGCACTACTTTGTTGATGCACGTGCGGCTACTGCGCACACAATTCACAAACACAGAAAATATTTTTTTATTTGGTTTGGAGTGTACTTTTGGGGTTTCAGGACCCTTTAACAGTCAAGCCAGCTGGCCTTTACTTATGACACAGGCACACGCTTGGCACTACTTTGTTGTTGCACGTGCGGCTACTGCGCACACAATTCACAAACACAGAAAAAATTTTTTTATTTGGTTTGGAGTGTACTTTGGGGGTTGCAGCACCCTTTAACGGTTAAGCCAGCCGGCCCTTTACTTATGACACAGGCGCACGCTTGGCACTACTTTGTTGATGCACGTGCGGCTACAGAGCACACAATTCACAAACACAGAAAATATTTTTTTATTTGTTTTGGAGTGTACTTTGGGGGTTACAGCACCCTTTAACGGTCAAGCCAGCCGGCCCTTTACATATGACACAGGCGCACGCTTGGCACTACTTTGTTGATGCACGTGCGGCTACTGCGCTCACAATTCACAAACACAGAAAATATTTTTTTATTTGGTTTGGAGTGTACTTTGGGGGTTACAGCACCCTTTACTGGTCAAGCCAGCTAGCCCATTACTCATGAAACAGGCGCATGCTTGGCACTACTTTATTGATGCACGTGCGGCTACTGCGCTCACAATTCACAAACACAGAAAATATTTTTTAATTTGATTTGGAGTGTACTTTGGGGGCTACAGCACCCTTTAACGGTCAAGCCAGCCGGCCCTTTACTTATGACACAGGCGCACGCTTGGCACTACTTTATTGATGCACGTGCGACCACTGCGCTCACAATTCACAAACACAGAAAATATTTTTTATTTATTTTGTACTGGAGTATACTTTTGGGGTTACAGCACCCTTTAATGGTCAAGCCAGCCGGCCCTTTCCTTATGACACAGGCGCACGCTTGGCACTACTTTGTTGATGCACGTGCGGCTACAGCGCACACAATTCACAAACACAGAAAATATTTTTTTATTTGGTTTGGAGTGTACTTTGGGGGGTTGCAGCAACCTTTAACAGTCAAGCCAGCCGCCCCTTTACTTATGAGACAAGCGAACGCTTGGCACTAAATTATTGATGCACGTGCGGCTACTGCGCTCTCAATTCACAAACAAAGAAAATATTTTTTTATTTATTTTGGACTGGAGTGTACTTTGGGGGTTACAGCACCCTTTAACGGTCAAGCCAGCCGGCCCTTTACTTATAAAACAGGCGCACGCTTGGTACTACTTTGTTGATGCACGTGCGGCTACTGCGCACACAATTCACAAACACAGAAATTATTTTTTTATTTGGTTTGGAGTGTACTTTGGGGGTTACAGCACCCTTTAACGGTCAAGCCTGCCTGCCCTTTACTTCTGACACAGGCGCACGCTTGGCACTACTTTATTGATGCACGTGCGAACACTGCGCTCACAATTCACAAACACAGAAAATATTTTTTAATTTGGTTTGGAGTGTACTTTGGGGGTTACAGCACCCTTTAACGGTGAAGCCAGCCGGCCCTTTACTTATGACACAGGCGCACACTTGGCATTACTTTGTTGATGCACGTGCAGCTACTGCGCATACAATTCACAAACACAGAAAATATTTTTTTATTTGGTTTGGAGTGTACTTTGTGGGTTACAGCACCCTTTAACGGTCAAGCCTGCCTGCCCTTTACTTCTGACACAGGCGCACGCTTGGCACTACTTTATTGATGCACTTGCGGCTACTGCGCTCACAATTCACAAACAAAGAAAATATTTTTTTATTTATTTTGGACTGGAGTGTACTTTGGGGGTTACAGCACCCTTTAACGGTCAAGCCAGCCGGCCCTTTACTTATGACACAGGCGCACGCTTGGTACTACTTTGTTGATGCACGTGCGGCTACTGCGCACACAATTCACAAACACAGAAATTATTTTTTTATTTGGTTTGGAGAGTACTTTGGGGGTTACAGCACCCTTTAACGGTCAAGCCAGCCTGCCTTTACTTATGACACAGGCGCACGCTTGGCACTACTTTGTTGATGCACGTGCGGCTACTGCGCACACAATTCACAAACACAGAAAATATTTTTTATTTGGTTTGGACTGGTGTGTACTTTGGGGGTTACAGCACCCTTTAAACGGTCAAGCCAGCCGGCCCTTTACTTATGACACTTGCGCACGCTTGGCACTACTTTGTTGATGTACGTGCGGCTACTGCGCACACCAATTCACAACACAGAAAAAATTTTTTTATTTAGTTTGGAGTGTACTTTGGGGGTTGCAGCACCCTTTAACGGTCAAGCCAGCCGGCCCTTTACTTATGACACAGGCGCACGCTTGGCACTACTTTGTTGATGCACGTGCGGCTACAGCGCACACAATTCACAAACACAGAAAATATTTTTTTATTTGGTTTGGAGTGTACTTTGGGGGTTACAGCACCCTTTAATGGTCAACCAGCCGGCCCTTTACTTATGACAAAGGCGCACGCTTGGCACTACTTTGTTGATGCACGTGCGGCTACTGCGCACACAATTCACAAACACAGAAAATATTTTTTATTTATTTTGGACTGGAGTGTACTTTGGGGGTTACAGCACCATTTAACGGTCAAGCCAGCTGGCCCTTTAATTATGACACAGGCGCACGCTTGGCAATACTTTGTTGATGCACGTGTGGCTACTGCGCACACATTATCACAAACACAGAAAATATTTTTTTATTTGGTTTGGAGTGTACTTTGGGGGTTACAGCACCCTTTACTGGTCAAGCCAGCTAGCCCATTACTCATGAAACAGGCGCACGCTTGTCACTACTTTATTGATGCACGTGCGGCTACTGCGCTCACAATTCACAAACACAGAAAATATTTTTTAATTTGATTTGGAGTGTACTTTGGGGGCTACAGCACCCTTTAACGGTCAAGCCAGCCGGCCCATTACTTATGACACAGGCGCACGCTTGGCACTACTTTATTGATGCACGTGCGAACACTGCGCTCACAATTCACAAACACAGAAAATATTTTTTTATTTGGTTTGGAGTGTACTTTGGGGGTTACAGCACCCTTTAACGGTGAAGCCAGCCGGCCCTTTACTTATGACACAGGCGCACACTTGGCATTACTTTGTTGATGCACGTGCAGCTACTGCGCACACAATTCACAAACACAGAAAATATTTTTTTATTTGGTTTGGAGTGTACTTTGGGTGTTACAGCACCCTTTAACGGTCAAGCCTGCCTGCCCTTTACTTCTGACACAGGCGCACGCTTGGCACTACTTTATTGATGCACTTGCGGCTACTGCGCTCACAATTCACAAACAAAGAAAATATTTAATTATTTATTTTGGACTGGAGTGTACTTTGGGGGTTACAGCACCCTTTAACGGTCAAGCCAGCCGGCCCTTTACTTATGACACAGGCGCATGCTTGGTACTACTTTGTTGATGCACGTGCGGCTACTGCGCACACAATTCACAAACACAGAAATTATTTTTTTATTTTGTTTGGAGTGTACTTTGGGGGTTACAGCACCCCTTTAACGGTCAAGCCAGCCTGCCCTTTACTTATGACACAGGCGCACGCTTGGCACTACTTTGTTGATGCACGTGCGGCTACTGCGCACACAATTCACAAACACAGAAAATATTTTTTTATTTGGTTTAGACTGGTGTGTACTTTGGGGGTTACAGAACCCATTAACGGTCAAGCCAGCCGGCCCTTTCCTTATGACACAGGCGCACGCTTGGCATACTTTGTTGATGCAATTGCAGCTACTGCGCACACAATTCACAAACACAGATAATATTTTTTATTTGGTTTGGAGTGTACTTTGGGGTTACAGCACCCTTTAACGGTCAAGCCAGCCGGCCCTTTACTTATGACACAGGCGCACGCTTGGCACTACTTTGTTGATGCACTTTACGGTTACTGCGCACACGATTCACAAACACAGAAAATATTTTTTTCATTTGGTTTGGACTGGAGTGTACTTTGGGGTTTAAAGCACCCTTTAACGGTCAAGCCAGCCGGCCCTTTACTTATGACACTTGCGCACGCTTGGCACTACTTTGTTGATGCACGTGCGGCTACTGCGCACACCAATTCACAAACACAGAAAATATTTTTTTATTTGGTTTGGAGTGTACTTTTGGGGTTTCAGGACCCTTTAACAGTCAAGCCAGCTGGCCTTTACTTATGACACAGGCACACGCTTGGCACTACTTTGTTGTTGCACGTGCGGCTACTGCGCACACAATTCACAAACACAGAAAAAATTTTTTATTTGGTTTGGAGTGTACTTTGGAGGTTACAGCACCCTTTAATGGTCAAACCAGCCGGCCCTTTACTTATGACACAGGCGCACGCTTGGCACTACTTTGTAGATGCACGTGCGGCTTCTGCGCACACAATTCACAAACACAGAAAATATTTTTTATTTATTTTGGACTGGAGTGTACTTTGGGGGTTACAGCACCATTTAACGGTCAAGCCAGCTGGCACTTTAATTATGACACAGGCGCACGCTTGGCAATACTTTGTTGATGCACGTGCGGCTACTGCGCACACATATCACAAACACAGAAAATATTTTTTTATTTGGTTTGGAGTGTACTTTGGGGGTTACAGCACCCTTTACTGGTCAAGCCAGCTAGCCCATTACTCATGAAACAGGCGCACGCTTGGCACTACTTTATTGATGCACGTGCGGCTACTGCGCTCACAATTCACAAACACAGAAAATATTTTTTAATTTGATTTGGAGTGTACTTTGGGGGCTACAGCACCCTTTAACGGTCAAGCCAGCCGGCCCTTTACTTATGACACAGGCGCACGCTTGGCACTACTTTATTGATGCACGTGCGAACACTGCGCTCACAATTCACAAACACAGAAAATATTTTTTTATTTGGTTTGGAGTGTACTTTGGGGGTTACAGCACCCTTTAACCGTGAAGCCAGCCGGCCCTTTACTTATGACACAGGCGCACACTTGGCATAACTTTGTTGATGCACGTGCAGCTACTGCGCACACAATTCACAAACACAGAAAATATTTTTTTATTTGGTTTGGAGTGTACTTTCGGTGTTACAGCACCCTTTAACGGTAAAGCCTGCCTGCCCTTAACTTCTGACACCCCCGCACGCTTGGCACTACTTTATTGATGCACTTGCGGCTACTGCGCTCACAATTCACAAACAAAGAAAATATTTTTTTATTTATTTTGGACTGGAGTGTACTTTTGGGGTTACAGCACCCTTTAACGGTCAAGCCCAGCCGGCCCTTTACTTATAACACAGGCGCACGCTTGGTACTACTTTGTTGATGCACGTGCGGCTACTGCGCACACAATTCACAAACACAGAAAATATTTTTTTATTTGTTTGGAGTGTACTTTGGGGTTACAGCACCCTTTAACGGTCAAGCCAGCCGGCCCATTACTTATGACACAGGCGCACGCTTGGCACCTACTTTGTTGATGCACGTGCGGCTACTGCGCACACAATTCACAAACACAGAAAATATTTTTTTATTTGGTTTGGAGTGTACTTTGGGTGTTACAGCACCCTTTAACGGTCAAGCCAGCTGGGCCTTTACTTATGACACAGGCGCACGCTTGGCACTGCTTTGTTGATGCACGTGCTGCTACTGCACACACAATTCACAAACACATAAAATATTTTTTTATTTGGTTTGGATTGTACTTTTGGGGTTACAGGACCCTTTAACAGGCAAGCCAGCTGGCCTTTACTTATGACACAGGCACACGCTTGGCACTACTTTGTTGTTGCACGTGCAGCTACTGCGCACACAATTCACAAACACAGAAAAAAATTTTTTATTTTGTTTGGAGTGTACTTTGGGGGTTGCAGCACCCTTTAACGGTCAAGCCAGCCGGCCCTTTACTTATGACACAGGCGCACGCTTGGCACTACTTTGTTGATGCACGTGCGGCTACAGCGCACACAATTCACAAACACAGAAAATATTTTTTTATTTGGTTTGGAGTGTACTTTGGGGGTTACAGCACCCTTTAATGGTCAAGCCAGCTGGCCCTTTACTTATGACACAGGCGCACGCTTGGCACTACTTTGTTGATGCACGTGCGGCTACTGCGCACACAATTCACAAACACAGAAATTATTTTTTTATTTGGTTTGGAGTGTACTTTGGGGGTTACAGCACCCTTTAACGGTCAAGCCAGCTGGCCCTTTACTTATGACACAGGCGCACGCTTGGCACTACTTTGTTGATGCACGTGCGGCTACTGCGCACACAATTCACAAACACAGAAAATATTTTTTATTTATTTTGGACTGGAGTGTACTCTTGGGGTTACAGCACCCTTTAACAGTCAAGCCAGCTGGCCCTTTACTTATGACACAGGCGCACACTTGGCATAACTTTATTGATGCACGTGCGACGACTGCGCTCACAATTCACAAACACAGAAAATATTAATTTATATGGTTTGGAGTGTACTTTGGGGGTTACAGCACCCTTTAACGGTGAAGCCAGCCGGCCCTTTACTTATGACACAGGCGCACACTTGGCACTACTTTATTGATGCACTTGCGGCTACTGCGCACACAATTCACAAACCAAAGAAAATATTTTTTATTTATTTTGGACTGGAGTGTACTTTGGGGGTTACAGCACCCTTTAACGGTCAAGCCAGCCGGCCCTTTACTTTTGACACAGGCACACGCTTGGCACTTATTTGTAGATGCACGTGCGGCTACTGCGCACAAAATTCACAAACACAGAAAATATTTTTTTATTTGGTTTGGAGTGTACTTTGGGGGTTACAGCACCTTTTAACGGTCAAGCCAGCCGGCCCTTTACTTATGACACAGGCGCACGCTTGGCACTACTTTGTTGATGCACGTGCGGCTACTGCGCACACGATTCACAAACGTAGAAAATATTTATTCATTTGGTTTGGACTGCAGTGTACTTTGGGGTTTACAGCACCCTTTAACGGTCAAGCTAGCCGGCCCTTTCCTTATGACACAGGCGCACGCTTGGCACTACTTTGTTGATGCACGTTCGGCTACAGCGCACACAATTTAAAAACACAGAAAATATTTTTTTATTTGGTTTGGAGTGTACTTTGGGGGGTTACAGCAACCTTTAACAGTCAAGCCAGCTGGCCCTTTACTTATGACACAGGCGAATGCTTGGCACTACACTATTGATGCACGTGCGGCTACTGCGCACACAATTCACAAACACAGAAAATATTTTTTATTTATTTTGGACTGGAGTGTACTTTTGGGGCTACAGCACCCTTTAGCGGTCAAGCCAGCTGGCCCTTTACTTATGACACAGGCGCACGCTTGGCAATACTTTGATTAAGCACGTGCGGCTACTGCGCACACAATTCACAAACACAGAAAATATTTTTTTATTTGGTTTGGAGTGTACTTTGGGGGTTACAGCACCCTTTAATGGTCAAGCCAGCTGGCCCTTTACTTATGACACAGGCGCACGCTTGGCACTACTTTATTGACGAACGAGAGGATACTACGCTCACAATTCACAAACACAAAAAATATTTTTTTATTTGGTTTGGAGTGTACTTTGGGGGCTACAGCACCCTTTAACGGTCAAGCCAGCTGGCCCTTTACTTATGACACAGGCGCACGCTTGGCACTACTTTATTGATGCACGTGCAGCTACTGCGCACACAATTCACAAACACAGAAAATATTTTTTTATTTGGTTTGGAGTGTACTTTGGGGGTTACAGCACCCTTTAACGGTGAAGCCAGCCGGCCCTTTACTTATGACACAGGCGCACACTTGGCATTACTTTGTTGATGCACGTACAGCTACTGCGCACACAATTCACAAACACATAAAATATTTTTTTATTTGGTTTGGAGTGTACTTTGGGGTTACAGCACCCTTTAACGGTCAAGCCTGCCTGCCCTTTACTTCTGACACAGGCGCACGCTTGGCACTACTTTATTTATGCACTTGCGGCTACTGCGCACACAATTCACAAACAAAGAAAATTTTTTTTTATTTATTTTGGACTGGAGTGTACTTTGGGTGTTACAGCACCCTTTAACGGTGAAGCCAGCCGGCCCTTTACTTATGACACAGGCGCACGCTTGGGATTACTTTGTAGATGCAAGTGCTGCTTCTGCGCACACAATTCACAAACACAGAAAATATTTTTTTATTTGGTTTGGAGTGTACTTTGGGGGTTACAGCACCCTTTAATGGTCAAGCCAGCCGGCCCTTTACTTATGACACAGGCGCACGCTTGGCACTACTTTGTTGATGCACGTGCGGCTACTGCGCACACAATTCACAAACACAGAAATTTTTTATTATTTGGTTTGGACTGGAGTGTACTTTGGGTGTTACAGCACCCATTAATGGTCAAGCCAGCCGGCCCTTTCCTTATGACACAGGTGCACGCTTGGCACTACTTTGTTGATGCACGTGCGGCTACTGCGCACACAATTCACAAACACAGAAAATATTTTTTTATTTTGTTTGGAGTGTACTTTGGGGGGTTACAGCAACCTTTAACAGTCAAGCCAGCCGGCCCTTTACTTATGACACAGGCGAACGCTTGGCACTACTTTATTGATGCATGTGCGGCTACTGCGCTCACAATTCACAAACACAGAAAATATTTTTTATTTTGGTTTGGAGTGTACTTTGGGGGCTACAGCACCCTTTAACGGTCAAGCCAGCCGGCCCTTTACTTATGACACAGTCATACGCTTGGCACTACTTTATTGATGCACGTGCGACTACTGCGCACACATATCACAAACACAGAAAATATATTTTTATTTGGTTTGGAGTGTACTTTGGGTGTTACATCACCCTTTAACGGTCAAGCCAGCCGGCCCTTTACTTATGACACAGGCGCACGCTTGGCACTACTTTGTTGATGCACGTGCGGCTACTGCGCACACAATTCACAAACACAGAAAATATTTTTTTATTTGGTTTGGAGTGTACTTTGGGGGTTAAAGCACCCTTTAACGGTCAAGCCAGCCGGCCCATTACTTATGACACAGGCGCACGCTTGGCACTACTTTGTTGATGCACGTGCGGCTACTGCGCACACAATTCACAAACACAGAAAATATTTTTTTATTTGGTTTGGAGTGTACTTTGGGTGTTACAGCACCCTTTAACGGTCAAGCCAGCTGGGCCTTTACTTATGACACAGGCGCACGCTTGGCACTGCTTTGTTGATGCACGTGCTGCTACTGCACACACAATTCACAAACACATAAAATATTTTTTTATTTGGTTTGGATTGTACTTTTGGGGTTACAGGACCCTTTAACAGGCAAGCCAGCTGGCCTTTACTTATGACACAGGCACACGCTTGGCACTACTTTGTTGTTGCACGTGCGGCTACTGCGCACACAATTCACAAACACAGAAAAAATTTTTTTATTTGGTTTGGAGTGTACTTTGGGGGTTGCAGCACCCTTTAACGGTCAAGCCAGCCGGCCCTTTACTTATGACACAGGCGCACGCTTGGCACTACTTTGTTGATGCACGTGCGGCTACAGCGCACACAATTCACAAACACAGAAAATATTTTTTTATTTGGTTTGGAGTGTACTTTGGGGGTTACAGCACCCTTTAATGGTCAAGCCAGCTGGCCCTTTACTTATGACACAGGCGCACGCTTGGCACTACTTTGTTGATGCACGTGCGGCTACTGCGCACACAATTCACAAACACAGAAATTATTTTTTTATTTGGTTTGGAGTGTACTTTGGGGGTTACAGCACCCTTTAACGGTCAAGCCAGCTGGCCCTTTACTTATGACACAGGCGCACGCTTGGCACTACTTTGTTGATGCACGTGCGGCTACTGCGCACACAATTCACAAACACAGAAAATATTTTTTATTTATTTTGGACTGGAGTGTACTCTTGGGGTTACAGCACCCTTTAACAGTCAAGCCAGCTGGCCCTTTACTTATGACACAGGCGCACGCTTGGCAATACTTTGTTGATGCACGTGCGACGACTGCGCTCACAATTCACAAACACAGAAAATATTTATTTATATGGTTTGGAGTGTACTTTGGGGGTTACAGCACCCTTTAACGGTGAAGCCAGCCGGCCCTTTACTTATGACACAGGCGCACACTTGGCACTACTTTATTGATGCACTTGCGGCTACTGCGCACACAATTCACAAACAAAGAAAATATTTTTTATTTATTTTGGACTGGAGTGTACTTTGGGGGTTACAGCACCCTTTAACGGTCAAGCCAGCCGGCCCTTTACTTTTGACACAGGCACACGCTTGGCACTTATTTGTAGATGCACGTGCGGCTACTGCGCACAAAATTCACAAACACAGAAAATATTTTTTTATTTGGTTTGGAGTGTACTTTGGGGGTTACAGCACCTTTTAACGGTCAAGCCAGCCGGCCCTTTACTTATGACACAGGCGCACGCTTGGCACTACTTTGTTGATGCACGTGCGGCTACTGCGCACACAATTCACAAACGTAGAAAATATTTATTCATTTGGTTTGGACTGCAGTGTACTTTGGGGTTTACAGCACCCTTTAACGGTCAAGCCAGCCGGCCCTTTCCTTATGACACAGGCGCACGCTTGGCACTACTTTGTTGATGCACGTTCGGCTACAGTGCACACAATTTAAAAACACAGAAAATATTTTTTTATTTGGTTTGGAGTGTACTTTGGGGGGTTACAGCAACCTTTAACAGTCAAGCCAGCTGGCCCTTTACTTATGACACAGGCGAATGCTTGGCACTACACTATTGATGCACGTGCGGCTACTGCGCACACAATTCACAAACACAGAAAATATTTTTTATTTATTTTGGACTGGAGTGTACTTTTGGGGCTACAGCACCCTTTAGCGGTCAAGCCAGCTGGCCCTTTACTTATGACACAGGCGCACGCTTGGCAATACTTTGATTAAGCACGTGCGGCTACTGCGCACACAATTCACAAACACAGAAAATATTTTTTTAATTGGTTTGGAGTGTACTTTGGGGGTTACAGCACCCTTTAATGGTCAAGCCAGCTGGCCCTTTACTTATGACACAGGCGCACGCTTGGCACTACTTTATTGACGAACGAGAGGATACTACGCTCACAATTCACAAACACAAAAAATATTTTTTAATTTGGTTTGGAGTGTACTTTGGGGGCTACAGCACCCTTTAACGGTCAAGCCAGCTGGCCCTTTACTTATGACACAGGCGCACGCTTGGCACTACTTTATTGATGCACGTGCAGCTACTGCGCACACAATTCACAAACACAGAAAATATTTTTTTATTTGGTTTGGAGTGTACTTTGGGGGTTACAGCACCCTTTAACGGTGAAGCCAGCCGGCCCTTTACTTATGACACAGGCGCACACTTGGCATTACTTTGTTGATGCACGTACAGCTACTGCGCACACAATTCACAAACACATAAAATATTTTTTTATTTGGTTTGGAGTGTACTTTGGGGTTACAGCACCCTTTAACAGTCAAGCCTGCCTGCCCTTTACTTCTGACACAGGCGCACGCTTGGCACTACTTTATTTATGCACTTGCGGCTACTGCGCACACAATTCACAAACAAAGAAAATTTTTTTTATTTATTTTGGACTGGAGTGTACTTTGGGTGTTACAGCACCCTTTAACGGTGAAGCCAGCCGGCCCTTTACTTATGACACAGGCGCACGCTTGGGATTACTTTGTAGATGCACGTGCTGCTTCTGCGCACACAATTCACAAACACAGAAAATATTTTTTTATTTGGTTTGGAGTGTACTTTGGGGGTTACAGCACCCTTTAATTGTCAAGCCAGCCGGCCCTTTACTTATGACACAGGCGCACGCTTGGCACTACTTTGTTGATGCACGTGCGGCTACTGCGCACACAATTCACAAACACAGAAATTTTTTATTATTTGGTTTGGACTGGAGTGTACTTTGGGTGTTACAGCACCCATTAATGGTCAAGCCAGCCGGCCCTTTCCTTATGACACAGGTGCACGCTTGGCACTACTTTGTTGATGCACGTGCGGCTACTGCGCACACAATTCACAAACACAGAAAATATTTTTTTATTTTGTTTGGAGTGTACTTTGGGGGGTAACAGCAACCTTTAACAGTCAAGCCAGCCGGCCCTTTACTTATGACACAGGCGAACGCTTGGCACTACTTTATTGATGCATTTGCGGCTACTGCGCTCACAATTCACAAACACAGAAAATATTTTTTATTTTGGTTTGGAGTGTACTTTGGGGGCTACAGCACCCTTTAACGGTCAAGCCAGCCGGCCCTTTACTTATGACACAGTCATACGCTTGGCACTACTTTATTGATGCACGTGCGACTACTGCGCACACATATCACAAACACAGAAAATATAATTTTATTTGGTTTGGAGTGTACTTTGGGTGTTACATCACCCTTTAACGGTCAAGCCAGCCGGCCCTTTACTTATGACACAGGCGCACGCTTGGCACTACTTTGTTGATGCACGTGCGGCTACTGCGCACACAATTCACAAACACAGAAAATATTTTTTTATTTGGTTTGTAGTGTACTTTGGGGGTTACAGCACCCTTTAATGGTCAAGCCAGCCGGCACTTTACTTATGACACAGACGCACGCTTGGCACTACTTTGTGATGCACGTGCGGCTACTGCGCACACAATTCATAAACACAGAAAATATTTTTTTATTTGGTTTGGAGAGTACTTTGGGGGTTACAGCACCCTTTAATGGTCAAGCCAGCCAGCCCTTTACTTATGACACAGGCGCACGCTTGGCACTACTTTGTTGATGCACGTGCGGCTACTGCGCACACAATTCACAAACACAGAAAATATTTTTTTATTTGGTTTCGAGTGTACTTTGGGGGTTACAGCACCCTTTAATGGTCAAGCCAGCCGGCCCTTTACTTATGACACAGGCGCACGCTTGGCACTACTTTGTTGATGCACGTGCTGCTACTGCGCACACAATTCACAAACACAGAAAATATTTTTTTATTTGGTTTGGAGTGTACTTTGGGGGTTACAGCACCCTTTAACGGTCAAGCCATCCGGCCCTTTACTTATGACACAGGCGCACGCTTTGCACTACTTTGTTGAAGCACGTGCGGCTACTGCGCACACAATTCACAAACACAAAAAATATTTTTTTATTTGGTTTGGAGTGTACTTTGGGGGTTACAGCACTCTTTAACGGTCAAGCCAGCCGGCCCTTTACTTATGACACAGGCGCACGCTTGGCACTACTTTATTGATGCACTTGTGGCTACTGCGCACACAATTCACAAACACAGAAACTATTTTTTTATTTATTTTGGACTGGAGTGTACTTTGGGGGTTACAGCACCCTTTAATGGTCAAGCCAGCCGGCCTATTACTTATGACACAGGCGCACGCTTGGCACTACTTTATTGATGCACGTGCGACTACTGCGCTCACAATTCACAAACACAGAAAATATATTTTTATTTGGTTTGGAGTGTACTTTGGGTGTTACAGCACCCTTTAACGGTCAAGCCAGCCGGCCCTTTACTTATGACACAGGCGCACGCTTGGCACTACTTTGTTGATGCACGTGCGGCTACTGCGCACACAATTCACAAACACAGAAAATATTTTTTTATTTGGTTTGGAGAGTACTTTGGGGGTTACAGCACCCTTTAACGGTGAAGCCAGCCGCCCTTTACTTATGACACAGGCGCACACTTGGCATAACTTTGTTGATGCACGTGCGGCTACTGCGCACACAATTCACAAACACAGAAAATATTTATTTATTTGGTATGGAGTGTACTTTGGGGGTTACAGCACCCTTTAACGGTCAAGCCTGCCTGCCCTTTACTTCTGACACAGGCGCACGCTTGGCACTATTTAATTGATGCACTTGAAACTACTGCGCACACAATTCACAAACACAGAAAATATTTTTTTATTTATTTTGGACTGGAGTGTACTTTGGGGGTTATAGCACCCTTTAACGGTCAAGCCAGCCGGCCCTTACTTATGACAAAGGCGCACGCTTGGCACTACTTTGTAGATGCACGTGCGGCTACTGCGCACACAATTCACAAACACAGAAAATATTTTTTTATTTGGTTTCGAGTGTACTTTGGGGGTTACAGCACCCTTTAACGGTCAAGCCAGTTGGCCCTTTTCTTATGACACAGGCGCACGCTTGGCACTACTTTGTTGATGCACGTGCGGCTACAGCGCACACAATTCACAAACACAGAAAATATTTTTTTATTTGGTTTGGAGTGTACTTTGGGGGTTACAGCACTCTTTAACGGTCAAGCCAGCTGGCCCTTTACTTATGACACAGGCGTACTCTTGGCACTACTTTGTTGATGCACGTGCGACTACTGCGCACACATGACACAAACACAGAAAATATTTTTTTATTTGGTTTGAAGAGTACTTTGGGGGTTACAGCACCCTTTAACGGTCAAGCAATCTGGCCCTTTACTTATAACACAGGCGCACGCTTGGCACTACTTTGTTGATGCACGTGTGGCTACTGCACACACAATTCACAAACACAGAAAATAGTTTTTATTTGGTTTGGACTGGAGTGTACTTTGGGGTTTACAGCACCCTTTAACGGTCAAGCCAGCCGGCCCTTTCCTTATGACACAGGCGTACGCTTGGCACTACTTTGTTGATGCACGTGCTGCTACTGCGCACACAATTCACAAACACAGAAAATATTTTTTTATTTTGTTTGGAGTGTACTTTGGGGGGTTACAGCAACCTTTAACAGTCAAGCCATCCGGCCCTTTACTTATGACACACGCGAACGCTTGGCACTACTTTATTGATGCACGTGCGGCTACTGAGCACACAAATCAAAAAACACAGAAAATATTTTTTTATTTGGTTTGGAGTGTACTTTGGGGTTACAGCACCCTTTAACGGTCAAGCCTGCCTGCCCTTTACTTCTGACACAGGCGCACGCTTGGCACTACTTTATTTATGCACTTGCAGCTACTGCGCACACAATTCACAAACAAAGAAAATTTTTTTTTATTTATTTTGGACTGGAGTGTACTTTGGGTGTTACAGCACCCTTTAACGGTGAAGCCATCCGGCCCTTTACTTATGACACAGGCGCACGCTTGGGATTACTTTGTAGATGCACGTGCTGCTTCTGCGCACACAATTCACAAACACAGAAAATATTTTTTTATTTGGTTTGGAGTGTACTTTGGGGGTTACAGCACCCTTTAATGGTCAAGCCAGCCGGCCCTTTACTTATGACACAGGCGCACGCTTGGCACTACTTTGTTGATGCACGTGCGGCTACTGCGCACACAATTCACAAACACAGAAATTTTTTTTTATTTGGTTTGGAGTGTACGTTGGGGGTTACAGCACCCTGTAACGGTCAAGCCAGCCAGCCCTTTACTTATGACACAGGCGCACGCTTGGCACTACTTTGTTGATGCACTTGCGGCTACTGCGCACACAATTCACCAACACAGAAAATATTTTATTATTTGGTTTGGACTGGAGTGTACTTTGGGTGTTACAGCACCCATTAATGGTCAAGCCAGCCGGCCCTTTCCTTATGACACAGGTGCACGCTTGGCACTACTTTGTTGATGCACGTGCGGCTACTGCGCACACAATTCACAAACACAGAAAATATTTTTTTATTTTGTTTGGAGTGTACTTTGGGGGGTTACAGCAACCTTTAACAGTCAAGCCAGCCGGCCCTTTACTTATGACACAGGCGAACGGTTGGCACTACTTTATTGATGCATGTGCGGCTACTGCGCTCACAATTCACAAACACAGAAAATATTTTTTATTTTGGTTTGGAGTGTACTTTGGGGGCTACAGCACCCTTTAACGGTCAAGCCAGCCGGCCCTTTACTTATGACACAGTCATACGCTTGGCACTACTTTATTGATGCACGTGCGACTACTGCGCACACATATCACAAACACAGAAAATATATTTTTATTTGGTTTGGAGTGTACTTTGGGTGTTACATCACCCTCTAACGGTCAAGCCAGCCGGCCCTTTACTTATGACACAGGCGCACGCTTGGCACTACTTTGTTGATGCACGTGCGGCTACTGCGCACACAATTCACAAACACAGAAAATATTTTTTTATTTGGTTTGTAGTGTACTTTGGGGGTTACAGCACCCTTTAATGGTCAAGCCAGCCTGCACTTTACTTATGACACAGACGCACGCTTGGCACTACTTTGTGATGCACGTGCGGCTACTGCGCACACAATTCATAAACACAGAAAATATTTTTTTATTTGGTTTGGAGAGTACTTTGGGGGTTACAGCACCCTTTAATGGTCAAGCCAGCCAGCCCTTTACTTATGACACAGGCGCACGCTTGGCACTACTTTGTTGATGCACGTGCGGCTACTGCGCACACAATTCACAAACACAGAAAATATTTTTTTATTTGGTTTCGAGTGTACTTTGGGGGTTACAGCACCCTTTACTGGTCAAGCCAGCCGGCCCTTTACTTATGACACAGGCGCACGCTTGGCACTACTTTGTTGATGCACGTGCTGCTACTGCGCACACAATTCACAAACACAGAAAATATTTTTTTATTTGGTTTGGAGTGTACTTTGGGGGTTACAGCACCCTTTAACGGTCAAGCCATCCGGCCCTTTACTTATGACACAGGCGCACGCTTTGCACTACTTTGTTGAAGCTCGTGCGGCTACTGCGCACACAATTCACAAACACAAAAAATATTTTTTTATTTGGTTTGGAGTGTACTTTGGGGGTTACAGCACTCTTTAACGGTCAAGCCAGCCGGCCCTTTACTTATGACACAGGCGCACGCTTGGCACTACTTTATTGATGCACTTGCGGCTACTGCGCACACAATTCACAAACACAGAAACTATTTTTTTATTTATTTTGGACTGGAGTGTACTTTGGGGGTTACAGCACCCTTTAATGGTCAAGCCAGCCGGCCTATTACTTATGACACAGGCGCACGCTTGGCACTACTTTATTGATGCACGTGCGACTACTGCGCTCACAATTCACAAACACAGAAAATATATTTTTATTTGGTTTGGAGTGTACTTTGGGTGTTACAGCACCCTTTAACGGTCAAGCCAGCCGGCCCTTTACTTATGACACAGGCGCACGCTTGGCACTACTTTGTTGATGCACGTGCGGCTACTGCGCACACAATTCACAAACACAGAAAATATTTTTTTATTTGGTTTGGAGAGTACTTTGGGGGTTACAGCACCCTTTAACGGTGAAGCCAGCCGCCCTTTACTTATGACACAGGCGCACACTTGGCATAACTTTGTTGATGCACGTGCGGCTACTGCACACACAATTCACAAACACAGAAAATATTTTTTTATTTGGTATGGAGTGTACTTTGGGGGTTACAGCACCCTTTAACGGTCAAGCCTGCCTGCCCTTTACTTCTGACACAGGCGCACGCTTGGCACTATTTAATTGATGCACTTGAAACTACTGCGCACACAATTCACAAACACAGAAAATATTTTTTTATTTATTTTGGACTGGAGTGTACTTTGGGGGTTACAGCACCCTTTATCGGTCAAGCCAGCCGGCCCTTACTTATGACACAGGCGCACGCTTGGCACTACTTTGTAGATGCACGTGCGGCTACTGCGCACACAATTCACAAACACAGAAAATGTTTTTTTATTTGGTTTGGAGTGTACTTTGGGGGTTACAGCACCCTTTAACGGTCAAGCCAGTTGGCCCTTTACTTATGACACAGGCGCACTCTTGGCACTACTTTGTTGATGCACGTGCGGCTACTGCGCACACAATTCACAAACACAGAAAATATTTTTTTAATTGGTTTCGAGTGTACTTTGGGGGTTACAGCACCCTTTAATGGTCAAGCCAGCCGGCCCTTTACTTATGACACAGGCACACGCTTGGCACTACTTTGTTGATGCACGTGCTGCTACTGCGCACACAATTCACAAACACAGAAAATATTTTTTTATTTGGTTTGGAGTGTACTTTGGGGGTTACAGCACCCTTTAACGGTCACGCAATCCGGCCCTTTACTTATGACACAGGCGCACGCTTTGCACTACTTTGTTGAAGCACGTGCGGCTACTGCGCACACAATTCACAAACACAGAAAATATTTTTTTATTTGGTTTGGAGTGTACTTTGGGGGTTACAGCACTCTTTAACGGTCAAGCCAGCTGGCCCTTTACTTATGACACAGGCGTACTCTTGGCACTACTTTGTTGATGCACGTGCGACTACTGCGCACACATGTCACAAACACAGAAAATATTTTTTTATTTGGTTTGAAGAGTACTTTGGGGGTTACAGCACCCTTTAACGGTCAAGCAATCTGGCCCTTTACTTATAACACAGGCGCACGCTTGGCACTACTTTGTTGATGCACGTGTGGCTACTGCGCACACAATTCACAAACACAGAAAATAGTTTTTTATTTGGTTTGGACTGGAGTGTACTTTGGGGGTTACAGCACCCTTTAACGGTCAAGCCAGCCGGCCCTTTCCTTATGACACAGGCGTACGCTTGGCACTACTTTGTTGATGCACGTGCTGCTACTGCGCACACAATTCACAAACACAGAAAATATTTTTTTATTTTGTTTGGAGTGTACTTTGGGGGGTTACAGCAACCTTTAACAGTCAAGCCATCCGGCCCTTTACTTATGACACACGCGAACGCTTGGCACTACTTTATTGATGCACGTGCGGCTACTGCGCACACAAATCAAAAAACACAGAAAATATTTTTTATTTATTTTGGACTGGAGTGTACTTTGGGGGTTACAGCACCCTTTAACGGTCAAGCCAGGTGGCCCTTTACTTATGACACAGGCGCACGCTTGGCACTACTTTGTTGAAGCACGTGCGGCTACTGCGCACACAATTCACAAACACAGAAAATATTTTTTTATTTATTTTGGACTGGAGTGTACTTTGGGGGTTACAGCACTCTTTAACGGTCAAGCCAGCCGGCCCTTTACTTATGACACAGGCGCACGCTTGGCACTACTTTATTGATGCACTTGCGGCTACTGCGCACACAATTCACAAACACAGAAACTATTTTTCTATTTATTTTGGACTGGAGTGTACTTTGGGGGTTACAGCACCCTTTAATGGTCAAGCCAGCCGGCCTATTACTTATGACACAGGCGCACGCTTGGCACTACTTTATTGATGCACGTGCGACTACTGCGCTCACAATTCACAAACACAGAAAATATATTTTTATTTGGTTTGGAGTGTACTTTGGGTGTTACAGCACCCTTTAACGGTCAAGCCAGCCGGCCCTTTACTTATGACACAGGCGCACGCTTGGCACTACTTTGTTGATGCACGTGCGGCTACTGCGCACACAATTCACAAACACAGAAAATATTTTTTTATTTGGTTTGGAGAGTACTTTGGGGGTTACAGCACCCTTTAATGGTGAAGCCAGCCGCCCTTTACTTATGACACAGGCGCACACTTGGCATAACTTTGTTGATGCACGTGCGGCTACTGCGCACACAATTCACAAACACAGAAAATATTTATTTATTTGGTATGGAGTGTACTTTGGGGGTTACAGCACCCTTTAACGGTCAAGCCTGCCTGCCCTTTACTTCTGACACAGGCGCACGCTTGGCACTATTTAATTGATGCACTTGAAACTACTGCGCACACAATTCACAAACACAGAAAATATTTTTTTATTTATTTTGGACTGGAGTGTACTTTGGGGGTTATAGCACCCTTTAACGGTCAAGCCAGCCGGCCCTTACTTATGACACAGGCGCACGCTTGGCACTACTTTGTAGATGCACGTGCGGCTACTGCGCACACAATTCACAAACACAGAAAATATTTTTTTATTTGGTTTGGAGTGTACTTTGGGGGTTACAGCACCCTTTAACGGTCAAGCCAGTTGGCCCTTTACTTATGACACAGGCGCACGCTTGGCACTACTTTGTTGATGCACGTGCGGCTACAGCGCACACAATTCACAAACACAGAAAATATTTTTTTATTTGGTTTGGAGTGTACTTTGGGGGTTACAGCACTCTTTAACGGTCAAGCCAGCTGGCCCTTTACTTATGACACAGGCGTACTCTTGGCACTACTTTGTTGATGCACGTGCGACTACTGCGCACACATGACACAAACACAGAAAATATTTTTTTATTTGGTTTGAAGAGTACTTTGGGGGTTACAGCACCCTTTAACGGTCAAGCAATCTGGCCCTTTACTTATAACACAGGCGCACGCTTGGCACTACTTTGTTGATGCACGTGTGGCTACTGCACACACAATTCACAAACACAGAAAATAGTTTTTTATTTGGTTTGGACTGGAGTGTACTTTGGGGTTTACAGCACCCTTTAACGGTCAAGCCAGCCGGCCCTTTCCTTATGACACAGGCGTACGCTTGGCACTACTTTGTTGATGCACGTGCTGCTACTGCGCACACAATTCACAAACACAGAAAATATTTTTTTATTTTGTTTGGAGTGTACTTTGGGGGGTTACAGCAACCTTTAACAGTCAAGCCATCCGGCCCTTTACTTATGACACACGCGAACGCTTGGCACTACTTTATTGATGCACGTGCGGCTACTGCGCACACAAATCAAAAAACACAGAAAATATTTTTTTATTTGGTTTGGAGTGTACTTTGGGGTTACAGCACCCTTTAACGGTCAAGCCTGCCTGCCCTTTACTTCTGACACAGGCGCACGCTTGGCACTACTTTATTTATGCACTTGCAGCTACTGCGCACACAATTCACAAACAAAGAAAATTTTTTTTTATTTATTTTGGACTGGAGTGTACTTTGGGGGTTATAGCACCCTTTAACGGTCAAGCCAGCCGGCCCTTACTTATGACACAGGCGCACGCTTGGCACTACTTTGTAGATGCACGTGCGGCTACTGCGCACACAATTCACAAACACAGAAAATATTTTTTTATTTGGTTTGGAGTGTACTTTGGGGGTTACAGCACCCTTTAACGGTCAAGCCAGTTGGCCCTTTACTTATGACACAGGCGCACGCTTGGCACTTCTTTGTTGATGCACGTGCGGCTACAGCGCACACAATTCACAAACACAGAAAATATTTTTTTATTTGGTTTGGAGTGTACTTTGGGGGTTACAGCACTCTTTAACGGTCAAGCCAGCTGGCCCTTTACTTATGACACAGGCGTACTCTTGGCACTACTTTGTTGATGCACGTGCGACTACTGCGCACACATGACACAAACACAGAAAATATTTTTTTATTTGGTTTGAAGAGTACTTTGGGGGTTACAGCACCCTTTAACGGTCAAGCAATCTGGCCCTTTACTTATAACACAGGCGCACGCTTGGCACTACTTTGTTGATGCACGTGTGGCTACTGCACACACAATTCACAAACACAGAAAATAGTTTTTTATTTGGTTTGGACTGGAGTGTACTTTGGGGTTTACAGCACCCTTTAACGGTCAAGCCAGCCGGCCCTTTCCTTATGACACAGGCGTACGCTTGGCACTACTTTGTTGATGCACGTGCTGCTACTGCGCACACAATTCACAAACACAGAAAATATTTTTTTATTTTGTTTGGAGTGTACTTTGGGGGGTTACAGCAACCTTTAACAGTCAAGCCATCCGGCCCTTTACTTATGACACACGCGAACGCTTGGCACTACTTTATTGATGCACGTGCGGCTACTGCGCACACAAATCAAAAAACACAGAAAATATTTTTTTATTTGGTTTGGAGTGTACTTTGGGGTTACAGCACCCTTTAACGGTCAAGCCTGCCTGCCCTTTACTTCTGACACAGGCGCACGCTTGGCACTACTTTATTTATGCACTTGCAGCTACTGCGCACACAATTCACAAACAAAGAAAATTTTTTTTTATTTATTTTGGACTGGAGTGTACTTTGGGTGTTACAGCACCCTTTAACGGTGAAGCCATCCGGCCCTTTACTTATGACACAGGCGCACGCTTGGGATTACTTTGTAGATGCACGTGCTGCTTCTGCGCACACAATTCACAAACACAGAAAATATTTTTTTATTTGGTTTGGAGTGTACTTTGGGGGTTACAGCACCCTTTAATGGTCAAGCCAGCCGGCCCTTTACTTATGACACAGGCGCACGCTTGGCACTACTTTGTTGATGCACGTGCGGCTACTGCGCACACAATTCACAAACACAGAAATTTTTTTTTATTTGGTTTGGAGTGTACGTTGGGGGTTACAGCACCCTGTAACGGTCAAGCCAGCCAGCCCTTTACTTATGACACAGGCGCACGCTTGGCACTACTTTGTTGATGCACTTGCGGCTACTGCGCACACAATTCACCAACACAGAAAATATTTTATTATTTGGTTTGGACTGGAGTGTACTTTGGGTGTTAAAGCACCCATTAATGGTCAAGCCAGCCGGCCCTTTCCTTATGACACAGGTGCACGCTTGGCACTACTTTGTTGATGCACGTGCGGCTACTGCGCACACAATTCACAAACACAGAAAATATTTTTTTATTTTGTTTGGAGTGTACTTTGGGGGGTTACAGCAACCTTTAACAGTCAAGCCAGCCGGCCCTTTACTTATGACACAGGCGAACGCTTGGCACTACTTTATTGATGCATGTGCGGCTACTGCGCTCACAATTCACAAACACAGAAAATATTTTTTATTTTGGTTTGGAGTGTACTTTGGGGGCTACAGCACCCTTTAACGGTCAAGCCAGCCGGCCCTTTACTTATGACACAGTCATACGCTTGGCACTACTTTATTGATGCACGTGCGACTACTGCGCACACATATCACAAACACAGAAAATATATTTTTATTTGGTTTGGAGTGTACTTTGGGTGTTACATCACCCTCTAACGGTCAAGCCAGCCGGCCCTTTACTTATGACACAGGCGCACGCTTGGCACTACTTTGTTGATGCACGTGCGGCTACTGCGCACACAATTCACAAACACAGAAAATATTTTTTTATTTGGTTTGTAGTGTACTTTGGGGGTTACAGCACCCTTTAATGGTCAAGCCAGCCGGCACTTTACTTATGACACAGACGCACGCTTGGCACTACTTTGTGATGCACGTGCGGCTACTGCGCACACAATTCATAAACACAGAAAATATTTTTTTATTTGGTTTGGAGAGTACTTTGGGGGTTACAGCACCCTTTAATGGTCAAGCCAGCCAGCCCTTTACTTATGACACAGGCGCACGCTTGGCACTACTTTGTTGATGCACGTGCGGCTACTGCGCACACAATTCACAAACACAGAAAATATTTTTTTATTTGGTTTCGAGTGTACTTTGGGGGTTACAGCACCCTTTACTGGTCAAGCCAGCCGGCCCTTTACTTATGACACAGGCGCACGCTTGGCACTACTTTGTTGATGCACGTGCTGCTACTGCGCACACAATTCACAAACACAGAAAATATTTTTTTATTTGGTTTGGAGTGTACTTTGGGGGTTACAGCACCCTTTAACGGTCAAGCCATCCGGCCCTTTACTTATGACACAGGCGCACGCTTTGCACTACTTTGTTGAAGCACGTGCGGCTACTGCGCACACAATTCACAAACACAAAAAATATTTTTTTATTTGGTTTGGAGTGTACTTTGGGGGTTACAGCACCCTGTAACGGTCAAGCCAGCCAGCCCTTTACTTATGACACAGGCGCACGCTTGGCACTACTTTGTTGATGCACTTGCGGCTACTGCGCACACAATTCACCAACACAGAAAATATTTTATTATTTGGTTTGGACTGGAGTGTACTTTGGGTGTTACAGCACCCATTAATGGTCAAGCCAGCCGGCCCTTTCCTTATGACACAGGTGCACGCTTGGCACTACTTTGTTGATGCACGTGCGGCTACTGCGCACACAATTCACAAACACAGAAAATATTTTTTTATTTTGTTTGGAGTGTACTTTGGGGGGTTACAGCAACCTTTAACAGTCAAGCCAGTCGGCCCTTTACTTATGACACAGGCGAACGCTTGGCACTACTTTATTGATGCATGTGCGGCTACTGCGCTCACAATTCACAAACACAGAAAATATTTTTTATTTTGGTTTGGAGTGTACTTTGGGGGCTACAGCACCCTTTAACGGTCAAGCCAGCCGGCCCTTTACTTATGACACAGTCATACGCTTGGCACTACTTTATTGATGCACGTGCGACTACTGCGCACACATATCACAAACACAGAAAATATATTTTTATTTGGTTTGGAGTGTACTTTGGGTGTTACATCACCCTCTAACGGTCAAGCCAGCCGGCCCTTTACTTATGACACAGGCGCACGCTTGGCACTACTTTGTTGATGCACGTGCGGCTACTGCGCACACAATTCACAAACACAGAAAATATTTTTTTATTTGGTTTGTAGTGTACTTTGGGGGTTACAGCACCCTTTAATGGTCAAGCCAGCCGGCACTTTACTTATGACACAGACGCACGCTTGGCACTACTTTGTGATGCACGTGCGGCTACTGCGCACACAATTCATAAACACAGAAAATATTTTTTTATTTGGTTTGGAGAGTACTTTGGGGGTTACAGCACCCTTTAATGGTCAAGCCAGCCAGCCCTTTACTTATGACACAGGCGCACGCTTGGCACTACTTTGTTGATGCACGTGCGGCTACTGCGCACACAATTCACAAACACAGAAAATATTTTTTTATTTGGTTTCGAGTGTACTTTGGGGGTTACAGCACCCTTTACTGGTCAAGCCAGCCGGCCCTTTACTTATGACACAGGCGCACGCTTGGCACTACTTTGTTGATGCACGTGCTGCTACTGCGCACACAATTCACAAACACAGAAAATATTTTTTTATTTGGTTTGGAGTGTACTTTGGGGGTTACAGCACCCTTTAATGGTCAAGCCATCCGGCCCTTTACTTATGACACAGGCGCACGCTTTGCACTACTTTGTTGAAGCACGTGCGGCTACTGCGCACACAATTCACAAACACAAAAAATATTTTTTTATTTGGTTTGGAGTGTACTTTGGGGGTTACAGCACTCTTTAACGGTCAAGCCAGCCGGCCCTTTACTTATGACACAGGCGCACGCTTGGCACTACTTTATTGATGCACTTGCGGCTACTGCGCACACAATTCACAAACACAGAAACTATTTTTTTATTTATTTTGGACTGGAGTGTACTTTGGGGGTTACAGCACCCTTTAATGGTCAAGCCAGCCGGCCTATTACTTATGACACAGGCGTGGCACTACTTTATTGATGCACGTGCGGCTACTGCGCACACAATTCACAAACACAGAAAATATTTTTTTATTTATTTTGGACTGGAGTGTACTTTGGGGGTTACAGCACCCTTTAACGGTCAAGCCAGCTGGCCCTTTACTTATGACACAGGCGCACGCTTGGCACTACTTTGTTGATGCACGTGCGGCTACTGCGCTCACAATTCACAAACACAGAAAATATTTTTTTTTTTGGTTTGTAGTGTACTTTGGGGGATACAGCACCCTTTAACGGTCAAGCCAGCCGGCCCTTTACTTATGACACAGGCGCACGCTTGGCATTACTTTGTTGATGCACGTGCGGCTACTGCGCTCACAATTCACAAACACAGAAAATATTTTTTTATTTGGTTTGGAGTGTACTTTTGGGGTTACAGCACCCATTAACGGTAAAAACAAGCCGGCCCTTTACTTATGAAACAGGCGCACACTTGGCACTACTTTATGGATGCACGTGCGGCTACTGCGCTCACAATTCACAAACACAGAAAATATTTTTTTATTTGGTTTGGAGTGTTCTTTGGGGGTTACAGCACCCTTTAACGGTCAAGCCAGCCAGCTCTTTACTTATGACACAGGCGCACGCTTGGCACTACTTTGTTGATGCACGTGCTGCTACAGCGCACACAATTCAAAAACACAGAAAATATTTTTTTATTTGGTTTGGAGTGTACTTTGGGGGTTACAGCACCCTTTAACGGTCAAGCCAGCCGGCCCTTTACTTATGACACAGGCGCACGCTTGGCATGACTTTGTTGATGCAAGTGCGGCTACTGTGCACACAATTCACAAACACAGAAAATATTTTTTTATTTGGTTTGGAGTGTACTTTGGGGGTTACAGCACCCTTTAATGGTCAAGCCAGCCGGCCCTTTACTTATGACACAGGCGCACCCTTGGCACTACTTTGTTGATGCACGTGCGGCTACTGCGCACACAATTCACAAACACAGAAAATATTTTTTTAATTGGTTTGGTGTGTACCTTGGGGGTTACAGCACCCTTTAATGGTCAAGCAAGCTGGCCCATAACTTATGACACAGGTGCACGCTTGGCACTAGTTTATTGATGCACGTGCGGCTACAGCGCACACAATTCACAAACACAGAAAATATTTTTTTTTGGTTTGGAGTGTACTTTGGGGTTACAGCACCCTTTAACGGTCAAGCCAGCCGGCCCTTTACTTCTGACACAGGCGCACGCTTGGCACTACTTTATTGATGCATGTGCGGCTACTGCGCACACAATTCTCAATCACAGAAAATATTTTTTATTTATTTTGGACTGGAGTGTACTTTGGGGGTTACAGCACCCTTTAACGGTCAAGCCAGCTGGCCCTTTACTTATGACACAGGCGCACGCTTGGCACTACTTTGTTGATGCACGTGCGGCAACTGCGCTCACAATTCACAAACACAGAAAATATTTTTTTATTTGGTTTGGAGTGTACTTTGGGGGTTACAGCACCCTTTAACAGTCAAGCCAGCCGGCCCTTTACTTATGACACAGGCGCACGCTTGGCACTACTTTATTGATGCACGTGCGGCTGCTGCGCTCACAATTCACAAACACAGAAAATATTTTTTTATTTGGTTTGGAGTGTACTTTGGGGGATACAGCACCCTTTAACGGTCAAGGCAGCCGGCCCTTTACGTATGACACAGGCGCACGCTTGGCATTACTTTGTTGATGCACGTGCGGCTACTGCGCACACATTTCACAAACACAGAAAAAAAATTTTTATTTGGTTTGGAGTGTACTTTGGGGGCTACAGCACCATTTAACGGTCAAGCCAGATGGCCCTTTACTTATGACACAGGCGCATGCTTGGCACTACTTTGTTGATGCACGTGCGGCTACAGCGCACACAATTCACAAACACCGAAAATATTTTTTTATTTATTTTGGACTGGAGTGTACTTTGAGGGTTACAGCACCCTTTAACGGTCAAGCCAGCCGGCCCTTTACTTATGACACAGGCGCACGCTTGGCAGTACTTTGTTGATGCACGTGCGGCTACTGCGCACACAATTCACAAACACAGAAAATATATTTTTATTTGGTTTGGAGTGTACTTTGGGGGTTACAGCACCCTTAAATGGTCAAACCAGCCGGCCCTTTACTTATGACACAGAAGCACGCTTGGCACTACTTTGTTGATGCACGTGCGGCTTCTGCGCACACAATTCACAAAAACAGAAAATATTTTTTTAATTGGTTTGGAGTCTACTTTAGGGGTTACAGCACCCTTTAACGGTCAAGCCAGCCGGCCCTTTACTTATGACACAGACGCACGCTTGGCACTACTTTTGTTGATGCACGTGCGGCTACTGCGCACACAATTCACAAACACAGAAAATATTTTTTTATTTGGTTTGGAGTGTACTTTTGGGGTTACAGCACCCTTTAACGGTCAAGCCAGCAGGTCCTTTACTTATGACACAGACGCACGCTTGGCACTACTTTGTAGATGCACGTGCGGCTACTGCGCACACAGTTCACAAACACAGAAAATATATTTTTATTTGGTTTGGAGTGTACTTTGGGGGTTACAGCACCCTTTAATGGTCAAGCCAGCCGGCCCTTTACTTATGACACAGGCGCACGCTTGGCACTACTTTCTAGATGCACGTGCGGCTACTGCGCACACAATTCACAAACAGAAAAAATTTTTTTATTTGGTTTGGAGTGTACTTTGGGGGTTACAGCACCCATTAATGGTCAAGCCAGCCGGCCCTTTAATTATGACACAGGCGCACGCTTGGCATTACTTTGTTGATGCACATGTGGCTACTGCGCACACAATTCACAAACACAGAAAATATTTTTTTATTTGGTTTGGAGTGTACTTTGGGGGTTACAGCACCCTTTAACGGTCAAGTCAGCAGGCCCTTTACTTATGACACAGGCACATGCTTGGCACTACTTTGTTGATGCACTTGCGGCTACTGCCCACACAATTCACAAATACAGAAAATATTTTATTATTTGGTTTGGACTGTAGTGTACTTTGGGGGTTACAGCACCCTTTAACAGACAAGCCAGCCAGCTCTTTACTTATGACACAGGCGCACGCTTGGCACAACTTTGTTGATGTACATGCGGCTACAGCGCACACAATTCAAAAACACAGAAAATATTTTTTTATTTGGTTTGGACTGGAGAGTACTTTGGGGGTTATAGCACCCTTTAACGATCAATCCAGCCGGCCCTTTACTTATTACACAGGCGTACGCTTGGGACTACTTTGTTGATGCAAGTGCGGCTACTGTGCACACAATTCACAAACACAGAAAATATTTTTTCATTTGGTTTGGAGTGTACTTTGGGGGTTACAGCACCCTTTAATGGTCAAGCCAACCGGCCCTTTACTTATGACACAGGCGCACGCTTGGCACTACTTTGTTGATGCACGTGCAGCTACTGCGCACACAATTCACAAACACAGAAAATATTTTTTTATTTATTTTGGACTGGAGTGTACTTTGGGGGTTACAGCACCCTTTAACGGTCAAGCCAGCCGGCCCTTTACTTATGACACAGGCGCACGCTTGGCAGTACTTTGTTGATGCACGTGCGGCTACTGCGCACACAATTCACAAACACAGAAAATATATTTTTATTTGGTTTGGAGTGTACTTTGGGGGTTACAGCACCCTTAAATGGTCAAACCAGCCGGCCCTTTACTTATGACACAGAAGCACGCTTGGCACTACTTTGTTGATGCACGTGCGGCTTCTGCGCACACAATTCACAAAAACAGAAAATATTTTTTTAATTGGTTTGGAGTCTACTTTAGGGGTTACAGCACCCTTTAACGGTCAAGCCAGCCGGCCCTTTACTTATGACACAGACGCACGCTTGGCACTACTTTTGTTGATGCACGTGCGGCTACTGCGCACACAATTCACAAACACAGAAAATATTTTTTTATTTGGTTTGGAGTGTACTTTTGGGGTTACAGCACCCTTTAACGGTCAAGCCAGCAGGTCCTTTACTTATGACACAGACGCACGCTTGGCACTACTTTGTAGATGCACGTGCGGCTACTGCGCACACAGTTCACAAACACAGAAAATATATTTTTATTTGGTTTGGAGTGTACTTTGGGGGTTACAGCACCCTTTAATGGTCAAGCCAGCCGGCCCTTTACTTATGACACAGGCGCACGCTTGGCACTACTTTCTAGATGCACGTGCGGCTACTGCGCACACAATTCACAAACAGAAAAAAAAATTTTATTTGGTTTGGAGTGTACTTTGGGGGTTACAGCACCCATTAATGGTCAAGCCAGCCGGCCCTTTAATTATGACACAGGCGCACGCTTGGCATTACTTTGTTGATGCACATGTGGCTACTGCGCACACAATTCACAAACACAGAAAATATTTTTTTATTTGGTTTGGAGTGTACTTTGGGGGTTACAGCACCCTTTAACGGTCAAGTCAGCAGGCCCTTTACTTATGACACAGGCACATGCTTGGCACTACTTTGTTGATGCACTTGCGGCTACTGCCCACACAATTCACAAATACAGAAAATATTTTATTATTTGGTTTGGACTGTAGTGTACTTTGGGGGTTACAGCACCCTTTAACAGACAAGCCAGCCAGCTCTTTACTTATGACACAGGCGCACGCTTGGCACAACTTTGTTGATGTACATGCGGCTACAGCGCACACAATTCAAAAACACAGAAAATATTTTTTTATTTGGTTTGGACTGGAGAGTACTTTGGGGGTTATAGCACCCTTTAACGATCAAGCCAGCCGGCCCTTTACTTATTACACAGGCGCACGCTTGGGACTACTTTGTTGATGCAAGTGCGGCTACTGTGCACACAATTCACAAACACAGAAAATATTTTTTCATTTGGTTTGGAGTGTACTTTGGGGGTTACAGCACCCTTTAATGGTCAAGCCAACCGGCCCTTTACTTATGACACAGGCGCACGCTTGGCACTACTTTGTTGATGCACGTGCAGCTACTGCGCACACAATTCACAAACACAGAAAATATTTTTTTATTTATTTTGGACTGGAGTGTACTTTGGGGGTTACAGCACCCTTTAACGGTCAAGCCAGCCGGCCCTTTACTTATGACACAGGCGCACGCTTGGCATTACTTTGTTGATGCACGTGCGGCTACTGCGCACACAATTCACAAACACAGAAATTTTTTTTTTATTTGGCTTGGAGTGTACTTTGGGGATACAGCACCCTTTAACGGTCAAGCCAGCCGGCCCTTTACTTAAGACACAGGCGCACGCTTGGCACTACTTTACTGATGCACGTGCAGCTACTACGCTCACAATTCACAAACACTGAAAATAGTTTTTTATTTGGTTTGGAGTGTACTTTGGGGGTTACAGCACCCTTTAATGGTCAAGCCAGCCGGCCCTTATACTTATGACACAGGCGCACGCTTGGCACTACTTTATTGATGCACGTGCGGCTACTGCGCTCACAATTCACAAACACAGAAAATATTTTTTTATTTGGTTTGGAGTGTACTTTGGGGGATACAGCACCCTTTAACGGTCAAGCCAGCCAGCTCTTTACTTATGACACAGGCGCACGCTTGGCACTACTTTGTTGATGCACGTGCTGCTACAGCGCACACAATTCAAAAACACAGAAAATATTTTTTTATTTGGTTTGGAGTGTACTTTGGGGGTTACAGCACCCTTTAACGGTCAAGCCAGCCGGCCCTTTACTTATGACACAGGCGCACGCTTGGCATTACTTTGTTGATGCACGTGCAGCTACTGCGCACACAATTCACGAACACAGTAAATCATTTTTTATTTGGTCTGTAGTGTACTTTGGGGGTACAGCACCCTTTAATGGTCAAGCCAGCTGGCCCTTTACTTATGACACAGGCTCACGCTTGGCACTACTTTGTTGATGCACGTGCGGCAACTGCGCTCACAATTCACAAACACAGAAAATATTTTTTTATTTGGTTTGGAGTGTACTTTGGGGGTTACAGCACCCTTTAACAGTCAAGCCAGCTGGCCCTTTACTTATGACACAGGCGCACGCTTGGCACTACTTTATTGATGCACGTGCGGCTGCTGCGCTCACAATTCACAAACACAGAAAATATTTTTTTATTTGGTTTGGAGTGTACTTTGGGGATACAGCACCCTTTAATGGTCAAGGCAGCCGGCCCTTTACTTATGACACAGGCGCACGCTTGGCATTACTTTGTTGATGCACGTGCGGCTACTGCGCACACATTTCACAAACACAGAAAAAATTTTTTTATTTGGTTTGGAGTGTACTTTGGGGGCTACAGCACCCTTTAAATGGTCAAGCCAGCTGGCCTTTTACTTATGACACAGGCTCACGCTTGGCACTACTTTGTTGATGCACATGCGGCTACTGCGCTCACAATTCACAAACACAGAAAATATTTTTTTATTTGGTTTGGAGTGTACTTTGGGGGTTACAGCACCCTTTAACAGTCAAGCCAGCTGGCCCTTTACTTATGACACAGGCGCACGCTTGGCACTACTTTATTGATGCACGTGCGGCTGCTGCGCTCACAATTCACAAACACAGAAAATATTTTTTTATTTGGTTTGGAGTGTACTTTGGGGGATACAGCACCCTTTAACGGTCAAGGCAGCCGGCCCTTTACTTATGACACAGGCGCACGCTTGGCATTACTTTGTTGATGCACGTGCGGCTACTGCGCACACATTTCACAAACACAGAAAATTTTTTTTATTTGTTTGGAGTGTACTTTGGGGGCTACAGCACCATTTAACGGTCAAGCCAGATGGCCCTTTACTTATGACACAGGCGCACGCTTGGCACTACTTTGTTGATGCACGTGCGGCTACAGCGCACACAATTCACAAACACAGAAAATATTTTTTTATTTGGTTTGGAGTGTACTTTGGGGGTTACAGCACAATTTAACGGTCAAGACAGTGGCCGTTTACTTATGACTCAGGCGCACACTTGGCATTACTTTGTTGATGCAGGTGCGGCTACTGCGCACACAATTCACAAACACAGAAAATATTTTTTTATTTATTTTGGACTGGAGTTGTACTTTGAGGGATACAGCACCCTTTAACGGTCAAGCCAGCCGGCCCTTTACTTATGACACAGGCGCACGCTTGGCAGTACTTTGTTGATGCACATGCGGCTACTGCGCACACAATTCACAAACACAGAAAATATTTTTTTATTTGGTTTGGAGTGTACTTTGGGGGTTACAGCACCCTTAAATGGTCAAACCAGCCGGCCCTTTACTTATGACACAGAAGCACGCTTGGCACTACTTTGTTGATGCACGTGCGGCTTCTGCGCACACAATTCACAAACACAGAAAATATTTTTTTATTTGGTTTGGAGTCTACTTTAGGGTTTACAGCACCCTTTAACGGTCAAGCCAGCCGGCCCTTTACTTATGACACAGACGCACGCTTGGCACTACTTTGTTGATGCACGTGCGGCTACTGCGCACACAATTCACAAACACAGAAAATATTTTTTTATTTGGTTTGGAGTGTACTTTTGGGGTTACAGCACCCTTTAACGGTCAAGCCAGCAGGCCCTTTACTTATGACACAGGTGCACGCTTGGCACTACTTTGTAGATGCACGTGCGGCTACTGCGCACACAATTCACAAACACAGAAAATTTTTTTTTATTTGGTTTCGAGTGTACTTTGGGGGTTACAGCATCCTTTAATGGTCAAGCCAGCCGGCCCTTTACTTATGACACAGGCACACGCTTGGCACTACTTTGTTGATGCACGTGCGGCTACTGCGCACACAATTCACGAACACAGAAAATATTTTTTTATATGGTTTGGAGAGTACTTTGGGGGTTACAGCACCCGTTAACGGTCAAGCAAGCCGGCCATTAACTTATGACACAGGCGCACGCTTGGCACTACTTTGTTGATGCATGTGCTGCTACTGCCCACACAATTCACAAACACAGAAAATATTTTTTTATTTGGTTTGGAGTGTACTTTGGGGGTTACAGCACCTTTTAATGGTCAAGCCAGCCATCCCTTTTCTTATGACACAGGCGCACGCTTGGCACTACTTTGTTGATGCACGTGCGGCTACTGCGCCCACAATTCACAAACACAGAAAATATATTTTTATTTGGTTTGGAGTGTACTTTGGGGGGTTACAGCACCCTTTAATGGTCAAGCCAGCTGGACCTTTACTTATGACACAGGCGCACGCTTGGCACTACTTTCTAGATGCACGTGCGGCTACTGCGCACACAATTCACAAACACAGAAAATATTTTTTTATTTGGTTTGGAGTGTACTTTGGGGGTTACAGCACCCTTTAATGGTCAAGCCAGCCGGCCCTTTAATTATGACACAGGCGCACGCTTTGCATTACTTTGTTGATGCACATGTTGCTACTGCGCACACAATTCACAAACACAGAAAATATTTTTTTATTTGGTTTGGAGTGTACTTTGGGGATTACAGCACCCTTTAAAGGTCAAGCCAGCCGGCCCTTTACTTATGACACAGGCGCACGCTTGGCACTACTTTGTTGATGCACGTGCGGCTACTGCGCTCACAATTCACAAACACAGAAAATATTTTTTTTATTTGGTTTGGAGTCTACTATGGGGGTTACAGCACCCTTTAACTGTCAAGCCAGCAGGCCCTTTACTTATGACACAGGCACATGCTTGGCACTACTTTGTTGATGCACTTGCGGCTACTGCCCACACAATTCACAAATACAGAAAATATTTTATTATTTGGTTTGGACTGTAGTGTACTTTGGGGGTTACAGCACCTTTTAACGGTCAAGCCAGCCGGCCCTTTACTTATGACACAGGCGCACGCTTGGCACTACTTTGTTGATGCACATGCGGCTACTGCGCTCACAATTCACAAACAGAAAATATTTTTTTATTTGGTTTGGAGTGAACTTTGGGGGTTACAGCACCTTTAACGGTCAAGCCAGCCCGCCCTTTACTTATGACACAGGCGCACGCTTGGCACTACTTTATTGATGCACGTGCGGCTACTGCGCTCACAATTCACAAACACAGAAAATATTTTTTTATTTGGTTTGGAGTGTACTTTGGGGGTTACAGCACCCTTTAACGGACAAGCCAGCTCTTTACTTATGACACAGGCGCACGCTTGGCACAACTTTGTTGATGCACGTGCGGCTACAGCGCACACAATTCAAAAACACAGAAAATATTTTTTATTTATTTTGGACTGGAGTGTACTTTGGGGGTTGCAGCACCCTTTAACGGTCAAGCCAGCTGGCCCTTTACTTATGACACAGGCGCACGCTTGGCACTACTTTGTTGATGCACGTGCGGCAACTGCGCTCACAATTCACAAACACAGAAAATATTTTTTTATTTGGTTTGGAGTGTACTTTGGGGGTTACAGCATCCTTTAACAGTCAAGCCAGCCGGCAATTTACTTATGACACAGGCGCACGCTTGGCACTACTTTATTGATGCACGTGCGGCTACTGCGCTCACAATTCACAAACACAAAAAATATTTTTTTATTTGGTTTGGAGTGTACTTTGGGGGATACAGCACCCTTTAACGGTCAAGGCAGCCGGCCCTTTACTTATGACACAGGCGCACGCTTGGCATTACTTTGTTGATGCTCGTGCGGCTACTGTTCACACAATTCACAAACACAGAAAATATTTTTTTAATTGGTTTGGTGTGTACTTATGGGGTTACAGCACCCTTTAATGGTCAAGCAAGCCGGCCCTTTACTTATGACACAGGCGCACACTTGGCACTACTTTATTGATGCACGTGCGGCTACTGCGCACACAATTCACAAACACAGAAAATATTTTTTTATTTATTTTGGACTGGAGTGTACTTTGGGGGTTACAGCACCCTTTAATGGTCAAGCCAGCTGGCTCTTTACTTATGACACAGGCGCACGCTTGGCACTACTTTGTTGATCCACGTGCGGCTACTGCGCTCACAATTCACAAACACAGAAAATATATATTTTTTTGGTTTGTAGTGTACTTTGGGGGTTACAGCACCCTTTAACGGTCAAGCCAGCCGGCCCTTTACTTCTGACACAGGCGCACGCTTGGCACTACTTTATTGATGCACGTGCGGCTACTGCGCACACAATTCACAATCACAGAAAATATTTTTTATTTATTTTGGACTGGAGTGTACTTTGGGGGTTACAGCACCCTTTAACGGTCAAGCCAGCTGGCCCTTTACTCATGACACAGGCGCACGCTTGGCACTACTTTGTTGATGCACTTGCGGCAACTGCGCTCACAATTCACAAAAACAGAAAATATTTTTTATTTGGTTTGGAGTGTACTTTGGGGGTTACAGCATCCTTTAACAGTCAAGCCAGCCGGCCCTTTACTTATGACACAGGCGCACGCTTGGCACTACTTTATTGATGCACGTGCGGCTACTGCGCTCACAATTCACAAACACAAAAAATATTTTTTTATTTGGTTTGGAGTGTACTTTGGGGGATACAGCACCCTTTAACGGTCAAAGCAGCCGGCCCTTTACTTATGACACAGGCGCACGCTTGGCATTACTTTGTTGATGCTCGTGCGGCTACTGTTCACACAATTCACAAACACAGAAAATATTTTTTTAATTGGTTTGGTGTGTACTTAGGGGGTTACAGCACCCTTTAATGGTCAAGCAAGCCGGCCCTTTACTTATGACACAGGCGCATGCTTGGCACTACTTTATTGATGCACGTGCGGCTACTGCGCACACAATTCACAAACACAGAAAATATTTTTTTATTTATTTTGGACTGGAGTGTACTTTGGGGGTTACAGCACCCTTTAACGGTCAAGCCAGCTGGCCCTTTACTTATGACACAGGCGCACGCTTGGCACTACTTTGTTGATGCACGTGCGGCTACTGCGCTCACAATTCACAAACACAGAAAATATTTTTTTTTTTGGTTTGTAGTGTACTTTGGGGGATACAGCACCCTTTAATGGTCAAGCCAGCCGGCCCTTTACTTATGACACAGGCGCACGCTTGGCATTACTTTGTTGATGCACGTGCGGCTACTGCGCTCACAATTCACAAACACAGAAAATATTTTTTTATTTGGTTTGGAGTGTACTTTTGGGGTTACAGCACCCATTAACGGTAAAAACAAGCCGGCCCTTTACTTATGAAACAGGCGCACACTTGGCACTACTTTATGGATGCACGTGCGGCTACTGCGCTCACAATTCACAAACACAGAAAATATTTTTTTATTTGGTTTGGAGTGTTCTTTGGGGGTTACAGCACCCTTTAACGGTCAAGCCAGCCAGCTCTTTACTTATGACACAGGCGCACGCTTGGCACTACTTTGTTGATGCACGTGCTGCTACAGCGCACACAATTCAAAAACACAGAAAATATTTTTTTATTTGGTTTGGAGTGTACTTTGGGGGTTACAGCACCCTTTAACGGTCAAGCCAGCCGGCCCTTTACTTATGACACAGGCGCACGCTTGGCATGACTTTGTTGATGCAAGTGCGGCTACTGTGCACACAATTCACAAACACAGAAAATATTTTTTTATTTGGTTTGGAGTGTACTTTGGGGGTTACAGCACCCTTTAATGGTCAAGCCAGCCGGCCCTTTACTTATGACACAGGCGCACCCTTGGCACTACTTTGTTGATGCACGTGCGGCTACTGCGCACACAATTCACAAACACAGAAAATATTTTTTTAATTGGTTTGGTGTGTACCTTGGGGGTTACAGCACCCTTTAATGGTCAAGCAAGCTGGCCCATAACTTATGACACAGGTGCACGCTTGGCACTAGTTTATTGATGCACGTGCGGCTACAGCGCACACAATTCACAAACACAGAAAATATTTTTTTTTGGTTTGGAGTGTACTTTGGGGTTACAGCACCCTTTAATGGTCAAGCCAGCCGGCCCTTTACTTCTGACACAGGCGCACGCTTGGCACTACTTTATTGATGCATGTGCGGCTACTGCGCACACAATTCTCAATCACAGAAAATATTTTTTATTTATTTTGGACTGGAGTGTACTTTGGGGGTTACAGCACCCTTTAACGGTCAAGCCAGCTGGCCCTTTACTTATGACACAGGCGCACGCTTGGCACTACTTTGTTGATGCACGTGCGGCAACTGCGCTCACAATTCACAAACACAGAAAATATTTTTTTATTTGGTTTGGAGTGTACTTTGGGGGTTACAGCACCCTTTAACAGTCAAGCCAGCCGGCCCTTTACTTATGACACAGGCGCACGCTTGGCACTACTTTATTGATGCACGTGCGGCTGCTGCGCTCACAATTCACAAACACAGAAAATATTTTTTTATTTAGTTTGGAGTGTACTTTGGGGGATACAGCACCCTTTAACGGTCAAGGCAGCCGGCCCTTTACTTATGACACAGGCGCACGCTTGGCATTACTTTGTTGATGCACGTGCGGCTACTGCGCACACATTTCACAAACACAGAAAAATTTTTTTTATTTGGTTTGGAGTGTACTTTGGGGGCTACAGCACCATTTAACGGTCAAGCCAGATGGCCCTTTACTTATGACACAGGCGCATGCTTGGCACTACTTTGTTGATGCACGTGCGGCTACAGCGCACACAATTCACAAACACCGAAAATATTTTTTTATTTATTTTGGACTGGAGTGTACTTTGAGGGTTACAGCACCCTTTAACGGTCAAGCCAGCCGGCCCTTTACTTATGACACAGGCGCACGCTTGGCAGTACTTTGTTGATGCACGTGCGGCTACTGCGCACACAATTCACAAACACAGAAAATATATTTTTATTTGGTTTGGAGTGTACTTTGGGGGTTACAGCACCCTTAAATGGTCAAACCACCCGGCCCTTTACTTATGACACAGAAGCACGCTTGGCACTACTTTGTTGATGCACGTGCGGCTTCTGCGCACACAATTCACAAAAACAGAAAATATTTTTTTAATTGGTTTGGAGTCTACTTTAGGGGTTACAGCACCCTTTAACGGTCAAGCCAGCCGGCCCTTTACTTATGACACAGACGCACGCTTGGCACTACTTTTGTTGATGCACGTGCGGCTACTGCGCACACAATTCACAAACACAGAAAATATTTTTTTATTTGGTTTGGAGTGTACTTTTGGGGTTACAGCACCCTTTAACGGTCAAGCCAGCAGGCCCTTTACTTATGACACAGACGCACGCTTGGCACTACTTTGTAGATGCACGTGCGGCTACTGCGCACACAGTTCACAAACACAGAAAATATATTTTTATTTGGTTTGGAGTGTACTTTGGGGGTTACAGCACCCTTTAATGGTCAAGCCAGCCGGCCCTTTAATTATGACACAGGCGCACGCTTGGCACTACTTTCTAGATGCACGTGCGGCTACTGCGCACACAATTCACAAACAGAAAAATTTTTTTTATTTGGTTTGGAGTGTACTTTGGGGGTTACAGCACCCATTAATGGTCAAGCCAGCCGGCCCTTTAATTATGACACAGGCGCACGCTTGGCATTACTTTGTTGATGCACATGTGGCTACTGCGCACACAATTCACAAACACAGAAAATATTTTTTTATTTGGTTTGGAGTGTACTTTGGGGGTTACAGCACCCTTTAACGGTCAAGTCAGCAGGCCCTTTACTTATGACACAGGCACATGCTTGGCACTACTTTGTTGATGCACTTGCGGCTACTGCCCACACAATTCACAAATACAGAAAATATTTTATTATTTGGTTTGGACTGTAGTGTACTTTGGGGGTTACAGCACCCTTTAACAGACAAGCCAGCCAGCTCTTTACTTATGACACAGGCACACGCTTGGCACAACTTTGTTGATGTACATGCGGCTACAGCGCACACAATTCAAAAACACAGAAAATATTTTTTTATTTGGTTTGGAGTGTACTTTGGGGGTTACAACACCCTTTAACGGTCAAGCCAGCAAGCCCTTTACTTATGACACAGGCGCACACTTGGCACTACTTTGTTGATGCACGTGCAGCTACTGCGCACACAATTCACAAACACAGAAAATATTTTTTTTTTGGTTTGGACTGGAGAGTACTTTGGGGGTTATAGCACCCTTTAACGATCAAGCCAGCCGGCCCTTTACTTATGACACAGGCGCACGCTTGGGACTACTTTGTTGATGCAAGTGCGGCTACTGTGCACACAATTCACAAACACAGAAAATATTTTTTCATTTGGTTTGGAGTGTACTTTGGGGGTTACAGCACCCTTTAATGGTCAAGCCAACCGGCCCTTTACTTATGACACAGGCGCACGCTTGGCACTACTTTGTTGATGCACGTGCAGCTACTGCGCACACAATTCACAAACACAGAAAATATTTTTTTATTTATTTTGGACTGGAGTGTACTTTGGGGGTTACAGCACCCTTTAACGGTCAAGCCAGCCGGCCCTTTACTTATGACACAGGCGCACGCTTGGCATTACTTTGTTGATGCACGTGCGGCTACTGCGCACACAATTCACAAACACAGAAATTTTTTTTTTATTTGGCTTGGAGTGTACTTTGGGGGATACAGCACCCTTTAACGGTCCAGCCAGCCGGCCCTTTACTTAAGACACAGGCGCACGCTTGGCACTACTTTACTGATGCACGTGCAGCTACTACGCTCACAATTCACAAACACTGAAAATATTTTTTTATTTGGTTTGGAGTGTACTTTGGGGGTTACAGCACCCTTTAATGGTCAAGCCAGCCGGCCCTTTACTTATGACACAGGCGCACGCTTGGCACTACTTTATTGATGCACGTGCGGCTACTGCGCTCACAATTCACAAACACAGAAAATATTTTTTTATTTGGTTTGGAGTGTACTTTGGGGGTTACAGCACCCTTTAACGGTCAAGCCAGCCAGCTCTTTACTTATGACACAGGCGCACGCTTGGCACTACTTTGTTGATGCACGTGCTGCTACAGCGCACACAATTCAAAAACACAGAAAATATTTTTTTATTTGGTTTGGAGTGTACTTTGGGGGTTACAGCACCCTTTAACGGTCAAGCCAGCCGGCCCTTTACTTATGACACAGGCGCACGCTTGGCATTACTTTGTTGATGCACGTGCAGCTACTGCGCACACAATTCACGAACACAGTAAATCATTTTTTATTTGGTCTGTAGTGTACTTTGGGGGTACAGCACCCTTTAATGGTCAAGCCAGCTGGCCCTTTACTTATGACACAGGCTCACGTTTGGCACTACTTTGTTGATGCACGTGCGGCAACTGCGCTCACAATTCACAAACACAGAAAATATTTTTTTATTTGGTTTGGAGTGTACTTTGGGGGTTACAGCACCCTTTAACAGTCAAGCCAGCTGGCCCTTTACTTATGACACAGGCGCACGCTTGGCACTACTTTATTGATGCACGTGCGGCTGCTGCGCTCACAATTCACAAACACAGAAAATATTTTTTTATTTGGTTTGGAGTGTACTTTGGGGGATACAGCACCCTTTAATGGTCAAGGCAGCCGGCCCTTTACTTATGACACAGGCGCACGCTTGGCATTACTTTGTTGATGCACGTGCGGCTACTGCGCACACATTTCACAAACACAGAAAAAAATTTTTTATTTGGTTTGGAGTGTACTTTGGGGGCTACAGCACCCTTTAATGGTCAAGCCAGCTGGCCCTTTACTTATGACACAGGCTCACGCTTGGCACTACTTTGTTGATGCACATGCAGCTACTGCGCTCACAATTCACAAACACAGAAAATATTTTTTTATTTGGTTTGGAGTGTACTTTGGGGGTTACAGCACCCTTTAACAGTCAAGCCAGCTGGCCCTTTACTTATGACACAGGCGCACGCTTGGCACTACTTTATTGATGCACGTGCGGCTGCTGCGCTCACAATTCACAAACACAGAAAATATTTTTTTATTTGGTTTCGAGTGTACTTTGGGGGATACAGCACCCTTTAACGGTCAAGGCAGCCGGCCCTTTACTTATGACACAGGCGCACGCTTGGCATTACTTTGTTGATGCACGTGCGGCTACTGCGCACACATTTCACAAACACAGAAAAAAATTTTTTATTTGGTTTGGAGTGTACTTTGGGGGCTACAGCACCATTTAACGGTCAAGCCAGATGGCCCTTTACTTATGACACAGGCGCACGCTTGACACTACTTTGTTGATGCACGTGCGGCTACAGCGCACACAATTCACAAACACAGAAAATATTTTTTTATTTGGTTTGGAGTGTACTTTGGGGGTTACAGCACAATTTAACGGTCAAGACAGCTGGCTGTTTACTTATGACTCAGGCGCACACTTGGCATTACTTTGTTGATGCAGGTGCGGCTACTGCGCACACAATTCACAAACACAGAAAATATTTTTTTATTTATTTTGGACTGGAGTGTACTTTGAGGGATACAGCACCCTTTAACGGTCAAGCCAGCCGGCCCTTTACTTATGACACAGGCGCACGCTTGGCAGTACTTTGTTGATGCACATGCGGCTACTGCGCACACAATTCACAAACACAGAAAATATTTTTTTATTTGGTTTGGAGTGTACTTTGGGGGTTACAGCACCCTTAAATGGTCAAACCAGCCGGCCCTTTACTTATGACACAGAAGCACGCTTGGCACTACTTTGTTGATGCACGTGCGGCTTCTGCGCACACAATTCACAAACACAGAAAATATTTTTTTATTTGGTTTGGAGTCTACTTTAGGGTTTACAGCACCCTTTAACGGTCAAGCCAGCCGGCCCTTTACTTATGACACAGACGCACGCTTGGCACTACTTTGTTGATGCACGTGCGGCTACTGCGCACACAATTCACAAACACAGAAAATATTTTTTTATTTGGTTTGGAGTGTACTTTTGGGGTTACAGCACCCTTTAACGGTCAAGCCAGCAGGCCCTTTACTTATGACACAGGTGCACGCTTGGCACTACTTTGTAGATGCACGTGCGGCTACTGCGCACACAATTCACAAACACAGAAAATATTTTTTTATTTGGTTTCGAGTGTACTTTGGGGGTTACAGCATCCTTTAATGGTCAAGCCAGCCGGCCCTTTACTTATGACACAGGCACACGCTTGGCACTACTTTGTTGATGCACGTGCGGCTACTGCGCACACAATTCACGAACACAGAAAATATTTTTTTATATGGTTTGGAGAGTACTTTGGGGGTTACAGCACCCTTTAACGGTCAAGCAAGCTGGCCATTAACTTATGACACAGGCGCACGCTTGGCACTACTTTGTTGATGCATGTGCTGCTACTGCCCACACAATTCACAAACACAGAAAATATTTTTTTATTTGGTTTGGAGTGTACTTTGGGGGTTACAGCACCTTTTAATGGTCAAGCCAGCCATCCCTTTTCTTATGACACAGGCGCACGCTTGGCACTACTTTGTTGATGCACGTGCGGCTACTGCGCCCACAATTCACAAACACAGAAAATATATTTTTATTTGGTTTGGAGTGTACTTTGGGGGTTACAGCACCCTTTAATGGTCAAGCCAGCCGGACCTTTACTTATGACACAGGCGCACGCTTGGCACTACTTTCTAGATGCACGTGCGGCTACTGCGCACACAATTCACAAACACAGAAAATATTTTTTTATTTGGTTTGGAGTGTACTTTGGGGGTTACAGCACCCTTTAATGGTCAAGCCAGCCGGCCCTTTAATTATGACACAGGCGCACGCTTTGCATTACTTTGTTGATGCACATGTTGCTACTGCGCACACAATTCACAAACACAGAAAATATTTTTTTATTTGGTTTGGAGTGTACTTTGGGGATTACAGCACCCTTTAAAGGTCAAGCCAGCCGGCCCTTTACTTATGACACAGGCGCACGCTTGGCACTACTTTGTTGATGCACGTGCGGCTACTGCGCTCACAATTCACAAACACAGAAAATATTTTTTTTATTTGGTTTGGAGTGTACTTTGGGGGTTACAGCACCCTTTAACTGTCAAGCCAGCAGGCCCTTTACTTATGACACAGGCACATGCTTGGCACTACTTTGTTGATGCACTTGCGGCTACTGCCCACACAATTCACAAATACAGAAAATATTTTATTATTTGGTTTGGACTGTAGTGTACTTTCGGGGTTACAGCACCTTTTAACGGTCAAGCCAGCCGGCCCTTTACTTATGACACAGGCGCACGCTTGGCACTACTTTGTTGATGCACATGCGGCTACTGCGCTCACAATTCACAAACAGAAAATATTTTTTTATTTGGTTTGGAGTGTACTTTGGGGGTTACAGCACCTTTAACGGTCAAGCCAGCCCGCCCTTTACTTATGACACAGGCGCACGCTTGGCACTACTTTATTGATGCACGTGCGGCTACTGCGCTCACAATTCACAAACACAGAAAATATTTTTTTATTTGGTTTGGAGTGTACTTTGGGGGTTACAGCACCCTTTAACGGACAAGCCAGCTCTTTACTTATGACACAGGCGCACGCTTGGCACAACTTTGTTGATGCACGTGCGGCTACAGCGCACACAATTCAAAAACACAGAAAATATTTTTTTATTTGGTTTGGAGTGTACTTTGGGGGTTACAACACCCTTTAACGTTCAAGCCTGCAGGCCCTTTACTTATGACACAGGCACACGCTTGGCACTACTTTGTTGATGCACGTGCGGCTACTGCGCACACAATTCACGAACACAGAAAATATTTTTTTATTTGGTTTGGAGTGTAATTTGGGGGTTACAGCACCCTTTAACGGTAAAGCCAGCAGGCCCTTTACTTATGACACAGGCACATGCTTGGCACTACTTTGTTGATGCACTTGCGGCTACTGCCCACACAATTCACAAACACAGAAAATATTTTATTATTTGGTTTGGACTGTAATGTACTTTGTGGGTTACAGCACCCTTTAATGGTCAAGCCAGCCAGCTCTTTACTTATGACACAGGCGCACGCTTGGCACTACTTTGTTGATGCACGTGCGGCTACAGCGCACACAATTCAAAAACACAGAAAATATTTTTTTATTTGGTTTGGACGGGAGAGTACTTTGGGGGTTATAGCACCCTTTAACGATCAAGCCAGCCGGCCCTTTACTTATGACACAGGCGCACACTTGGGACTACTTTGTTGATGCAAGTGCGGCTACTGTGCACACAATTCACAAACACAGAAAATATTTTTTCATTTGGTTTGGAGTGTACTTTGGGGGTTACAGCACCCTTTAATGGTCAAGCCAACCGGCCCCTTACTTATGACACAGGCGCACGCTTGGCACTACTTTGTTGATGCACGTGCAGCTACTGCGCACACAATTCACAAACACAGAAAATATTTTTTTATTTATTTTGGACTGGAGTGTACTTTGGGGGTTACAGCACCCTTTAATGGTCAAGCCAGCCGGCCCTTTAATTATGACACAGGCGCACGCTTGGCATTACTTTGTTGATGCACGTGCGTCTACTGCGCACACAATTCACAAACACAGAAAAAAAATTTTTATTTGGCTTGGAGTGTACTTTGGGGGATACAGCACCCTTTAACGGTCAAGCCAGCCGGCCCTTTACTTAAGACACAGGCGCACGCTTGGCACTACTTTACTGATGCACGTGCAGCTACTGCGCTCACAATTCACAAACACTGAAAATATTTTTTTATTTGGTTTGGAGTGTACTTTGGGGGTTACAGCACCCTTTAACGGTCAAGCCAGCCAGCTCTTTACTTATGACACAGGCACACGCTTGGCACTACTTTGTTGATGCACATGCTGCTACAGCGCACACAATTCAAAAACACAGAAAATTTTTTTTTATTTGGTTTGGAGTGTACTTTGGGGGTTACAGCACCCTTTAACGGTCAAGCCAGCCGGCCCTTTACTTATGACACAGGCGCACGCTTGGCATTACTTTGTTGATGCACGTTCGGCTACTGCGCTCACAATTCACGAACACAGTAAATAATTTTTTATTTAGTCTGGAGTGTACTTTGGGGGTACAGCACTCTTTAATGGTCAAGCCAGCCGGCCCTTTACTTATGACACAGGCGCATGCTTGGCATTACTTTGTTGATGCACGTGCCCAACTGCGCACACAATTCACAAACACAGAAAAACATTTTTTATTTGGTTTGGAGTGTACTTTGGGGGTTACAGCACCCTTTAACGGTCAAGCCAGCCAGCTCTTTACTTATGACACAGGCGCATGCTTGGCTCTACTTTGTTGATGCACGTGCGGCTACAGCGCACACAATTCAAAAACACAGAAAATATTTTTTTATTTGGTTTGGAGTGTACTTTGGAGGTTACAGCACCCTTTAACAGTCAAGCCAGCTGGCCCAATACTTATGACACAAGCGCACGCTTGGCACTACTTTGTTGATGCACGTGCAGCTACTGCGCACACAATTCACAAACACAGAAAATATTTTTTTATTTGGTATGGACTGGAGTGTACTTAGGGGGTTATAGCACCCTTTAACGATCAAGCCAGCCGGCCCTTTACTTATGACACAGGCGCACCCTTGGCACTACTTTGTTGATGCACGTGCGGCTACTGCGCACACAATTCACAAACACAGAAAATATTTTTTTAATTGGTTTGGTGTGTACCTTGGGGGTTACAGCACCCTTTAATGGTCAAGCAAGCTGGCCCATAACTTATGACACAGGTGCACGCTTGGCACTACTTTATTGATGCACGTGCGGCTACTGCGCACACAATTCACAATCACAGAAAATATTTTTTATTTATTTTGGACTGGAGTGTACTTTGGGGGTTACAGCACCCTTTAACGGTCAAGCCAGCTGGCTCTTTACTTATGACACAGGCGCACGCTTGGCACTACTCTGTTGATGCACGTGCGGCAACTGCGCTCACAATTCACAAACACAGAAAATATTTTTTTATTTGGTTTGGAGTGTACTTTGGGGGTTACAGCATCCTTTAACAGTCAAGCCAGCCGGCCATTTACTTATGACACAGGCGCACGCTTGGCACTACTTTATTGATGCACGTGCGGCTACTGCGCACACAATTCAAAATCACAGAAAATATTTTTTATTTATTTTGGACTGGAGTGTACTTTGGGGGTTACAGCACCCTTTAACGGTCAAGCCAGCTGGCCCTTTACTTATGACACAGGCGCACGCTTGGCACTACTTTGTTGATGCACGTGCGGCAACTGCGCTCACAATTCACAAAAACAGAAAATATTTTTTTATTTGGTTTGGAGTGTACTTTGGGGGTTACAGCATCCTTTAACAGTCAAGCCAGCCGGCCCTTTACTTATGACACAGGCGCACGCTTGGCACTACTTTATTGATGCACGTGCGGCTACTGCGCTCACAATTCACAAACACAAAAAATATTTTTTTATTTGGTTTGGAGTGTACTTTGGGGGATACAGCACCCTTTAACGGTCAAAGCAGCCGGCCCTTTACTTATGACACAGGCGCACGCTTGGCATTACTTTGTTGATGCTCGTGCGGCTACTGTTCACACAATTCACAAACACAGAAAATATTTTTTTAATTGGTTTGGTGTGTACTTAGGGGGTTACAGCACCCTTTAATGGTCAAGCAAGCCGGCCCTTTACTTATGACACAGGCGCATGCTTGGCACTACTTTATTGATGCACGTGCGGCTACTGCGCACACAATTCACAATCACAGAAAATATTTTTTTATTTATTTTGGACTGGAGTGTACTTTGGGGGTTACAGCACCTTTAACGGTCAAGCCAGCCCGCCCTTTACTTATGACACAGGCGCACGCTTGGCACTACTTTATTGATGCACGTGCGGCTACTGCGCTCACAATTCACAAACACAGAAAATATTTTTTTATTTGGTTTGGAGTGTACTTTGGGGGTTACAGCACCCTTTAACGGACAAGCCAGCTCTTTACTTATGACACAGGCGCACGCTTGGCACAACTTTGTTGATGCACGTGCGGCTACAGCGCACACAATTCAAAAACACAGAAAATATTTTTTTATTTGGTTTGGAGTGTACTTTGGGGGTTACAACACCCTTTAACGTTCAAGCCTGCAGGCCCTTTACTTATGACACAGGCACACGCTTGGCACTACTTTGTTGATGCACGTGCGGCTACTGCGCACACAATTCACGAACACAGAAAATATTTTTTTATTTGGTTTGGAGTGTAATTTGGGGGTTACAGCACCCTTTAACGGTCAAGCCAGCAGGCCCTTTACTTATGACACAGGCACATGCTTGGCACTACTTTGTTGATGCACTTGCGGCTACTGCCCACACAATTCACAAACACAGAAAATATTTTATTATTTGGTTTGGACTGTAATGTACTTTGTGGGTTACAGCACCCTTTAATGGTCAAGCCAGCCAGCTCTTTACTTATGACACAGGCGCACGCTTGGCACTACTTTGTTGATGCACGTGCGGCTACAGCGCACACAATTCAAAAACACAGAAAATATTTTTTTATTTGGTTTGGACGGGAGAGTACTTTGGGGGTTATAGCACCCTTTAACGATCAAGCCAGCCGGCCCTTTACTTATGACACAGGCGCACACTTGGGACTACTTTGTTGATGCAAGTGCGGCTACTGTGCACACAATTCACAAACACAGAAAATATTTTTTCATTTGGTTTGGAGTGTACTTTGGGGGTTACAGCACCCTTTAATGGTCAAGCCAACCGGCCCCTTACTTATGACACAGGCGCACGCTTGGCACTACTTTGTTGATGCACGTGCAGCTACTGCGCACACAATTCACAAACACAGAAAATATTTTTTTATTTATTTTGGACTGGAGTGTACTTTGGGGGTTACAGCACCCTTTAATGGTCAAGCCAGCCGGCCCTTTAATTATGACACAGGCGCACGCTTGGCATTACTTTGTTGATGCACGTGCGTCTACTGCGCACACAATTCACAAACACAGAAAAAAAATTTTTATTTGGCTTGGAGTGTACTTTGGGGGATACAGCACCCTTTAACGGTCAAGCCAGCCGGCCCTTTACTTAAGACACAGGCGCACGCTTGGCACTACTTTACTGATGCACGTGCAGCTACTGCGCTCACAATTCACAAACACTGAAAATATTTTTTTATTTGGTTTGGAGTGTACTTTGGGGGTTACAGCACCCTTTAACGGTCAAGCCAGCCAGCTCTTTACTTATGACACAGGCACACGCTTGGTACTACTTTGTTGATGCACATGCTGCTACAGCGCACACAATTCAAAAACACAGAAAAATTTTTTTTATTTGGTTTGGAGTGTACTTTGGGGGTTACAGCACCCTTTAACGGTCAAGCCAGCCGGCCCTTTACTTATGACACAGGCGCACGCTTGGCATTACTTTGTTGATGCACGTTCGGCTACTGCGCTCACAATTCACGAACACAGTAAATAATTTTTTATTTGGTCTGGAGTGTACTTTGGGGGTACAGCACTCTTTAATGGTCAAGCCAGCCGGCCCTTTACTTATGACACAGGCGCATGCTTGGCATTACTTTGTTGATGCACGTGCCCAACTGCGCACACAATTCACAAACACAGAAAAACATTTTTTATTTGGTTTGGAGTGTACTTTGGGGGTTACAGCACCCTTTAACGGTCAAGCCAGCCAGCTCTTTACTTATGACACAGGCGCATGCTTGGCTCTACTTTGTTGATGCACGTGCGGCTACAGCGCACACAATTCAAAAACACAGAAAATATTTTTTTATTTGGTTTGGAGTGTACTTTGGAGGTTACAGCACCCTTTAACAGTCAAGCCAGCTGGCCCAATACTTATGACACAAGCGCACGCTTGGCACTACTTTGTTGATGCACGTGCAGCTACTGCGCACACAATTCACAAACACAGAAAATATTTTTTTATTTGGTATGGACTGGAGTGTACTTAGGGGGTTATAGCACCCTTTAACGATCAAGCCAGCCGGCCCTTTACTTATGACACAGGCGCACCCTTGGCACTACTTTGTTGATGCACGTGCGGCTACTGCGCACACAATTCACAAACACAGAAAATATTTTTTTAATTGGTTTGGTGTGTACCTTGGGGGTTACAGCACCCTTTAATGGTCAAGCAAGCTGGCCCATAACTTATGACACAGGTGCACGCTTGGCACTACTTTATTGATGCACGTGCGGCTACTGCGCACACAATTCACAAACACAGAAAATATTTTTTTTTTGGTTTAGAGTGTACTTTGGGGTTACAGCACCCTTTATCGGTCAAGCCAGCCGGCCCTTTACTTCTGACACAGGCGCACGCTTGGCACTACTTTATTGATGCACGTGCGGCTACTGCGCACACAATTCACAATCACAGAAAATATTTTTTATTTATTTTGGACTGGAGTGTACTTTGGGGGTTACAGCACCCTTTAACGGTCAAGCCAGCTGGCTCTTTACTTATGACACAGGCGCACGCTTGGCACTACTCTGTTGATGCACGTGCGGCAACTGCGCTCACAATTCACAAACACAGAAAATATTTTTTTATTTGGTTTGGAGTGTACTTTGGGGGTTACAGCATCCTTTAACAGTCAAGCCAGCCGGCCATTTACTTATGACACAGGCGCACGCTTGGCACTACTTTATTGATGCACGTGCGGCTACTGCGCACACAATTCAAAATCACAGAAAATATTTTTTATTTATTTTGGACTGGAGTGTACTTTGGGGGTTACAGCACCCTTTAACGGTCAAGCCAGCTGGCCCTTTACTTATGACACAGGCGCACGCTTGGCACTACTTTGTTGATGCACGTGCGGCAACTGCGCTCACAATTCACAAAAACAGAAAATATTTTTTTATTTGGTTTGGAGTGTACTTTGGGGGTTACAGCATCCTTTAACAGTCAAGCCAGCCGGTCCTTTACTTATGACACAGGCGCACGCTTGGCACTACTTTATTGATGCACGTGCGGCTACTGCGCTCACAATTCACAAACACAAAAAATATTTTTTTATTTGGTTTGGAGTGTACTTTGGGGGATACAGCACCCTTTAACGGTCAAAGCAGCCGGCCCTTTACTTATGACACAGGCGCACGCTTGGCATTACTTTGTTGATGCTCGTGCGGCTACTGTTCACACAATTCACAAACACAGAAAATATTTTTTTAATTGGTTTGGTGTGTACTTAGGGGGTTACAGCACCCTTTAATGGTCAAGCAAGCCGGCCCTTTACTTATGACACAGGCGCATGCTTGGCACTACTTTATTGATGCACGTGCGGCTACTGCGCACACAATTCACAATCACAGAAAATATTTTTTTATTTATTTTGGACTGGAGTGTACTTTGGGGGTTACAGCACCCTTTAACGGTCAAGCCAGCTGGCCCTTTACTTATGACACAGGCGCACGCTTGGCACTACTTTGTTGATGCACGTGCGGCTACTGCGCTCACAATTCACAAACACTGAAAATATTTTTTTTTTTGGTTTGTAGTGTACTTTGGGGGTTACAGCACCCTTTAATGGTCAAGCCAGCCGGCCCTTTACTTATGACACAGGCGCACGCTTGGCACTACTTTATTGATGCACGTGCAGCTACTGCGCTCACAATTCACAAACACCGAAAATATTTTTTTATTTGGTTTGGAGTGTACTTTGGGGGATACAGCACCCTTTAACGGTCAAGCCAGCCGGCCCTTTACTTATGACACAGGCGCACGCTTGGCATTACTTTATTGATGCACGTGCGGCTGCTGCGCACACAATTCACAAACACAGAAAATATTTTTTATTTATTTTGGACTGGAGTGTACGTTGGGGGTTACAGCACCCTTTAACGGTCAAGCCAGCTGGCCCTTTACTTATGACACAGGCGCACGCTTGGCACTACTTTGTTGATGCACGTGAGGCAACTGCGCTCACAATTCACAAACACAGAAAATATTTTTTTATTTGGTTTGGAGTGTACTTTGGGGGTTACAGCACCCTTTAACAGTCAAGCCAGCCGGCCCTTTACTTATGACACAGGCGCACGCTTGGCACTACTTTATTGATGCACGTGCGGCTACTGCGCTCACAATTCACAAACACAGAAAACATTTTTTTATTTGGTTTGGAGTGTACTTTGGGGGTTACTGCACCCTTTAACGGTCAAGCCAGCCAGCTCTTTACTTATGACACAGGCGCACGCTTGGCACTACTTTGTTGATGCACGTGCGGCTACAGCGCACACAATTCAAAAACACAGAAAATATTTTTTTATTTGGTTTGGAGTGTACTTTGGGGGTTACAGCACCCTTTAACGGTCAAGCCAGCTGGCCCAATACTTATGACACAGGCGCACGCTTGGCACTACTTTGTTGATGCACGTGCAGCTACTGCGCACACAATTCACAAACACAGAAAATATTTTTTTATTTGGTATGGACTGGAGTGTACTTTGGGGGTTATAGCACCCTTTAATGATTAAGCCAGCCGGCCCTGTACTTATGACACAGACGCACCCTTGGCACTACTTTGTTGATGCAAGTGCGGCTACTGTGCACACAATTCACAAACACAGAAAATATTTTTTTATTTGGTTTGGAGTGTACTTTGGGGGTTACAGCACCCTTTAATGGTCAAGCCAGCCGGCCCTTTACTTATGTCACAGGCGCACGCTTGGCACTACTTTGTTGATGCACGTGCGGCTACTGCGCACACAATTCACAAACACAGAAAAAAATTTTTTATTTGGTTTGGTGTGTACCTTGGGGGTTACAGCACCCTTTAATGGTCAAGCAAGCTGGCCCATAACTTATGACACAGGTGCACGCTTGGCACTACTTTATTGATGCACGTGCGGCTACTGCGCACACAATTCACAAACACAGAAAATATTTTTTATTAATTTTGGACTGGAGTGTACTTTGGGGGTTACAGCACCCTTTAACGGTCAAGCCAGCTGGCCCTTTACTTATGACACAGGCGCACGCTTGGCACTACTTTCTTGATGCACATGAGGCAACTGCGCTCACAATTCACAAACACAGAAAATATTTTTTTATTTGGTTTGGAGTGTACTTTGGGGGTTACAGCACCCTTTAACAGTCAAGCCAGCTGGCCCTTTACTTATGACACAGGCGCACGCTTGGCACTACTTTATTGATGCACGTGCGGCTACTGCGCTCACAATTCACAAACAGAAAATATTTTTTTATTTGGTTTGGAGTGTACTTTGGGGGATACAGCAACCTTTAATGGTCAAGCCAGCCGGCCCTTTACTTATGACACAGGCGCACGCTTGGCATTACTTTGTTGATGCACGTGCGGCTACTGCGCACACAATTCACGAACACAGAAAATATTTTTTTATTTGGTTTGGAGTGTACTTTGGGGGTTACAGCACCCTTTAACGGTCAAGCCAGCTGGCCCTTTATTTATGACACAGGCACACGCTTGGCACTACTTTGTTGATGCACGTGCGGCTACTGCGCACACAATTCACAAACACAGAAAATATTTTTTTTGTTTATTTTGGACTGGAGTGTACTTTGGGGGTTACAGCACCCTTTAACGGTCAAGCCAGCCTGCCCTTTACTTATGACACAGGCGCACGCTTGGCACTACTTTGTTGATGCACGTGCGGCTACTGCGCACACAATTCACAAACACAGAAAATATTTTTTTATTTGGTTTGGAGTGTACTTTGGGGGTTACAGCACCCTTTAATGGTCAAGCCAGCCGGCCCTTTACTTATGACACAGGCGCACGCTTGGCATTACTTTGTTGATGCACGTGCGGCTACTGCGTACACAATTCACAAACACAGAAAAAATTTTTTTATTTGGTTTGGAGTGTACTTTGGGGGTTACAGCACCCTTTAATGGTCAAGCCAGCTGGCCCTTTACTTATGACACAGGCGCACGCTTGGCACTACTTTATTGATGCACGTGCGGCTACTGCGCTCACAATTCACAAACACAGAAAATATTTTTTTATTTGGTTTGGAGTGTACTTTGGGTGTTACAGCACCCTTTAATGGTCAAGCCAGCCGGCCCTTTACTTATGTCACAGGCGCACGCTTGGCACTACTTTATTGATGCACGTGCAGCTACTGCGCTCACTATTCACAAACACAGAAAAAAATTTTTTATTTGGTTTGGAGTGTACTTTGGGTGTTACAGCACCCTTTAAAAGTCTAGCCAGCCGGCCCTTTACTTATGGCATAGGCGCACGCTTGGCACTACTTTGTTTTGCACGTGCGGCTACTGCGCACACATTTCACAAACACAGAAAATATTTTTTTATTTGGTTTGGAGAGTACTTTGGGTGTTACAGCACCCTTTAAAGGTCTAGCCAGCCGGCCCTTTACTTATGACACAGGCGCACGCTTGGCACTACTTTGTTGATGCACATGCGGCTACTGCGCACACAATTCACAAACACAGAAAAAAATTTTTTATTTGGTTTGGAGTGTACTTTGGGTGTTACAGCACCCTTTAAAGGTCTAGCCAACCGGCCCCTTTACTTATGACACAGGTGCAACGCTTGGCATTACTTTGTTGATGCACGTGCGGCTACTGCGCTCACAATTCACGAACACAGTAAATAATTTTTTATTTGGTCTGGAGTGTACTTTGGGGGTACAGCACCCTTTAATGGTCAAGCCAGCCGGCCCTTTACTTATGACACAGGCGCATGCTTGGCATTAGTTTGTTGATGCACGTGCCCAACTGTGCACACAATTCACAAACACAGAAAAACAATTTTTTATTTGGTTTGGAGTGTACTTTGGGGGTTACAGCACCCTTTAACGGTCAAGCCAGCCAGCTCTTTACTTATGACACAGGCGCATGCTTGGCACTACTTTGTTGATGCACGTGCGGCTTACAGCGCACACAATTCAAAAACACAGAAAATATTTTTTAATTTGGTTTGGAGTGTACTTTGGAGGTTACAGCACGCTTTAACAGTCAAGCCAGCTGGCCCAATACTTATGACACAAGCGCACGCTTGGCACTACTTTGTTGATGCACGTGCAGCTACTTGCGCACACAATTCACAAACACAGAAAATATTTTTTTATTTGGTATGGACTGGAGTGTACTTAGGGGGTTATAGCACCCTTTAACGATCAAGCCAGCCGGCCCTTTACTTATGACACAGGCGCACCCTTGGCACTACTTTGTTGATGCACGTGCGGCTACTGCGCACACAATTCACAAACACAGAAAATATTTTTTTAATTGGTTTGGTGTGTACCTTGGGGGTTACAGCACCCTTTAATGGTTAAGCAAGCTGGCCCATAACTTATGACACAGGTGCACGCTTGGCACTACTTTATTGAAGCACGTGCGGCTACTGCGCACCACAATTCACAAACACAGAAAATATTTTTTTTTTGGTTTAGAGTGTACTTTGGGGTTACAGCACCCTTTAACGGTCAAGCCAGCCGGCCCTTTACTTATGACACAGGCGCACACTTGGGACTACTTTGTTGATGCAAGTGCGGCTACTGTGCACACAATTCACAAACACAAAAATATTTTTTCATTTGGTTTGGAGGGTACTTTGGGGGTTACAGCACCCTTAAATGGTCAAGCCAACCGGCCCTTTACTTATGACACAGGCACACGCTTGGCACTACTTTGTTGATGCACGTGCAGCTACTGCGCACACAATTCACAAACACAGAAAATATTTTTTTATTTATTTTGGCTTGGAGTGTACTTTGGGGGATACAGCACCCTTTAACGGTCAAGCCAGCCGGCCCTTTACTTAAGACACAGGCGCACGCTTGGCACTACTTTACTGATGCACGTGCAGCTACTGCGCTCACAATTCACAATCACTGAAAATATTTTTTTATTTGGTTTGGAGTGTACTTTGGGGGTTACAGCACCCTTTAACGGTCAAGCCAGCCAGCTCTTTACTTATGACACAGGCACACGCTTGGCACTACTTTGTTGATGCACGTGCTGCTACCGCACAGCACAATTCAAAAACACAGAAAATTTTTTTTTATTTGGTTTGGAGTGTACTTTGGGGGTTACAGCACCCTTTAACGGTCAAGCCAGCCGGCCCCTTTACTTATGACACAGGCGCACACTTGGCATTACTTTGTTGATGCACGTTCGGCTACTGCGCTCACAATTCACGAACACAGTAAATAATTTTTTATTTGGTCTGGAGTGTACTTTGGGGGTACAGCACTCTTTAATGGTCAAGCCAGCCGGCCCTTTACTTATGACACAGGCGCATGCTTGGCATTACTTTGTTGATGCACGTGCCCAACTGCGCACACAATTCACAAACACAGAAAAACATTTTTTATTTGGTTTGGAGTGTACTTTGGGGGTTACAGCACCCTTTAACGGTCAAGCCAGCCAGCTCTTTACTTATGACACAGGCGCATGCTTGGCTCTACTTTGTTGATGCACGTGCGGCTACAGCGCACACAATTCAAAAACACAGAAAATATTTTTTTATTTGGTTTGGAGTGTACTTTGGAGGTTACAGCACCCTTTAACAGTCAAGCCAGCTGGCCCAATACTTATGACACAAGCGCACGCTTGGCACTACTTTGTTGATGCACGTGCAGCTACTGCGCACACAATTCACAAACACAGAAAATATTTTTTTATTTGGTATGGACTGGGAGTGTACTTAGGGGGTTATAGCACCCTTTTTACGATCAAGCCAGCCGGCCCTTTACTTATGACACAGGCGCACCCTTGGCACTACTTTGTTGATGCACGTGCGGCTACTGCGCACTACAATTCACCAAACACAGAAAATATTTTTTTTTTTGGTTTAGAGTGTACTTTGGGGTTACAGCACCCTTTAACGGTCAAGCCAGCCGGCCCTTTACTTCTGACACAGGCGCACGCTTGGCACTACTTTATTGATGCACGTGCGGCTACTGCGCACGACAATTCACAATCACAGAAAATATTTTTTATTTATTTTGGACTGGAGTGTACTTTGGGGGTTACAGCACCCTTTAACGGTCAAGCCAGCTGGCTCTTTACTTATGACACAGGCGCACGCTTGGCACTACTCTGTTGATGCACGTGCGGCAACTGCGCTCACAATTCACAAACACAGAAAATATTTTTTTATTTGGTTTGGAGTGTACTTTGGGGGTTACAGCATCCTTTAACAGTCAAGCCAGCCGGCCATTTACTTATGGACACAGGCGCACGCTTGGCACTACTTTATTGATGCACGTGCGGCTACTGCGCACACAATTCAAAATCACAGAAAAATATTTTTTATTTATTTTGGACTGGAGTGTACTTTGGGGGTTACAGCACCCTTTAACGGTCAAGCCAGCTGGCCCTTTACTTATGACACAGGCGCACGCTTGGCACTACTTTGTTGATGCACGTGCGGCAACTGCGCTCACAATTCACAAAAACAGAAAATATTTTTTTATTTGGTTTGGAGTGTACTTTGGGGGGTTACAGCATCCTTTAACAGTCAAGCCAGCCGGCCCTTTACTTATGACACAGGCGCACGCTTGGCACTACTTTATTGATGCACGTGCGGCTACTGCGCTCACAATTCACAAACACAAAAAATATTTTTTTATTTGGTTTGGAGTGTACTTTGGGGGATACAGCACCCTTTAAACGGTCAAAGCAGCCGGCCCTTTACTTATGACACAGGCGCACGCTTGGCATTACTTTGTTGATGCTCGTGCGGCTACTGTTCACACAATTCACAAACACAGAAAATATTTTTTTAATTGGTTTGGTGTGTACTTAGGGGGTTACAGCACCCTTTAATGGTCAAGCAAGCCGGCCCTTTACTTATGACACAGGCGCATGCTTGGCACTACTTTATTGATGCACGTGCGGCTACTGCGCACACAATTCACAATCACAGAAAATATTTTTTTATTTATTTTGGACTGGAGTGTACTTTGGGGGTTACAGCACCCTTTAACGGTCAAGCCAGCTGGCCCTTTACTTATGACACAGGCGCACGCTTGGCACTACTTTGTTGATGCACGTGCGGCTACTGCGCTCACAATTCACAAACACTGAAAATATTTTTTTTTTTGGTTTGTAGTGTACTTTGGGGGTTACAGCACCCTTTAATGGTCAAGCCAGCCGGCCCTTTACTTATGACACAGGCGCACGCTTGGCACTACTTTATTGATGCACGTGCAGCTACTGCGCTCACAATTCACAAACACCGAAAATATTTTTTTATTTGGTTTGGAGTGTACTTTGGGGGATACAGCACCCTTTAACGGTCAAGCCAGCCGGCCCTTTACTTATGACACAGGCGCACGCTTGGCATTACTTTGTTGATGCACGTGCGGCTACTGCGCTCACAATTCACAAACACAGAAAATATTTTTTTATTTGGTTTGGAGTGTACTTTTGGGGTTACAGCACCCTATAACGGTAAAAACAAGCCGGCCCTTTACTTATGACACAGGCGCACGCTTGGCATTACTTTGTTGATGCACGTGCTGCTATTGCGCACACAATTCACGAACACAGTAAATAATTTTTTATTTGGTCTGGAGTGTACTTTGGGGGTACAGCACCCTTTAATGGTCAAGCCAGCCGGCCCTTTACTTATGACACAGGCGCATGCTTGGCATTACTTTGTTGATGCACGTGCGCAACTGCGCACACAATTCACAAACACAGAAAAAAAAAAAATTATTTGGTTTGGAGTGTACTTTGGGGGTTACAGCACCCTTTAACAGTCAAGCCAGCCAGCTCTTTACTTATGACACAGGCGCACGCTTGGCACTACTTTGTTGATGCACGTGCGGCTACAGCGCACACAATTCAAAAACACAGAAAATATTTTTTTATTTGGTTTGGAGTGTACTTTGGGGGTTACAGCACCCTTTAACGGTCAAGCCAGCCGGCCCTTTACTTCTGACACAGGCGCACGCTTGGCACTACTTTATTGATGCACGTGCGGCTGCTGCGCACACAATTCACAAACACAGAAAATATTTTTTATTTATTTTGGACTGGAGTGTACGTTGGGGGTTACAGCACCCTTTAACGGTCAAGCCAGCTGGCCCTTTACTTATGACACAGGCGCACGCTTGGCACTACTTTGTTGATGCACGTGAGGCAACTGCGCTCACAATTCACAAACACAGAAAATATTTTTTTATTTGGTTTGGAGTGTACTTTGGGGGTTACAGCACCCTTTAACAGTCAAGACAGCCGGCCCTTTACTTATGACACAGGCGCACGCTTGGCACTACTTTATTGATGCACGTGCGGCTACTGCGCTCACAATTCACAAACACAGAAAACATTTTTTTATTTGGTTTGGAGTGTACTTTGGGGGTGACTGCACCCTTTAACGGTCAAGCCAGCCAGCTCTTTACTTATGACACAGGCGCACGCTTGGCACTACTTTGTTGATGCACGTGCGGCTACAGCGCACACAATTCAAAAACACAGAAAATATTTTTTTATTTGGTTTGGAGTGTACTTTGGGGGTTACAGCACCCTTTAACGGTCAAGCCAGCTGGCCCAATACTTATGACACAGGCGCACGCTTGGCACTACTTTGTTGATGCACGTGCAGCTACTGCGCACACAATTCACAAACACAGAAAATATTTTTTTATTTGGTATGGACTGGAGTGTACTTTGGGGGTTATAGCACCCTTTAATGATTAAGCCAGCCGGCCCTGTACTTATGACACAGACGCACCCTTGGCACTACTTTGTTGATGCAAGTGCGGCTACTGTGCACACAATTCACAAACACAGAAAATATTTTTTTATTTGGTTTGGAGTGTACTTTGGGGGTTACAGCACCCTTTAATGGTCAAGCCAGCCGGCCCTTTACTTATGTCACAGGCGCACGCTTGGCACTACTTTGTTGATGCACGTGCGGCTACTGCGCACACAATTCACAAACACAGAAAAAAATTTTTTATTTGGTTTGGTGTGTACCTTGGGGGTTACAGCACCCTTTAATGGTCAAGCAAGCTGGCCCATAACTTATGACACAGGTGCACGCTTGGCACTACTTTATTGATGCACGTGCGGCTACTGCGCACACAATTCACAAACACAGAAAATATTTTTTATTAATTTTGGACTGGAGTGTACTTTGGGGGTTACAGCACCCTTTAACGGTCAAGCCAGCTGGCCCTTTACTTATGACACAGGCGCACGCTTGGCACTACTTTCTTGATGCACATGAGGCAACTGCGCTCACAATTCACAAACACAGAAAATATTTTTTTATTTGGTTTGGAGTGTACTTTGGGGGTTACAGCACCCTTTAACAGTCAAGCCAGCTGGCCCTTTACTTATGACACAGGCGCACGCTTGGCACTACTTTATTGATGCACGTGCGGCTACTGCGCTCACAATTCACAAACAGAAAATATTTTTTTATTTGGTTTGGAGTGTACTTTGGGGGATACAGCACCCTTTAATGGTCAAGCCAGCCGGCCCTTTACTTATGACACAGGCGCACGCTTGGCATTACTTTGTTGATGCACGTGCGGCTACTGCGCACACAATTCACGAACACAGAAAATATTTTTTTATTTGGTTTGGAGTGTACTTTGGGGGTTACAGCACCCTTTAACGGTCAAGCTAGCTGGCCCTTTATTTATGACACAGGCACACGCTTGGCACTGCTTTGTTGATGCACGTGCGGCTACTGCGCACACAATTCACAAACACAGAAAATATTTTTTTTGTTTATTTTGGACTGGAGTGTACTTTGGGGGTTACAGCACCCTTTAACGGTCAAGCCAGCCTGCCCTTTACTTATGACACAGGCGCACGCTTGGCACTACTTTGTTGATGCACGTGCGGCTACTGCGCACACAATTCACAAACACAGAAAATATTTTTTTATTTGGTTTGGAGTGTACTTTGGGGGTTACAGCACCCTTTAATGGTCAAGCCAGCCGGCCCTTTACTTATGACACAGGCGCACGCTTGGCATTACTTTGTTGATGCACGTGCGGCTACTGCGTACACAATTCACAAACACAGAAAAATTTTTTTTATTTGGTTTGGAGTGTACTTTGGGGGTTACAGCACCCTTTAATGGTCAAGCCAGCTGGCCCTTTACTTATGACACAGGCGCACGCTTGGCACTACTTTATTGATGCACGTGCGGCTACTGCGCTCACAATTCACAAACACAGAAAATATTTTTTTATTTGGTTTGGAGTGTACTTTGGGTGTTACAGCACCCTTTAATGGTCAAGCCAGCCGGCCCTTTACTTATGTCACAGGCGCACGCTTGGCACTACTTTATTGATGCACGTGCAGCTACTGAGCTCACTATTCACAAACACAGAAAATATTTTTTTATTTGGTTTGGAGTGTACTTTGGGTGTTACAGCACCCTTTAAAAGTCTAGCCAGCCGGCCCTTTACTTATGGCATAGGCGCACGCTTGGCACTACTTTGTTTTGCACATGCGGCTACTGCGCACACATTTCACAAACACAGAAAATATTTTTTTATTTGGTTTGGAGAGTACTTTGGGTGTTACAGCACCCTTTAAAGGTCTAGCCAGCCGGCCCTTTACTTATGACACAGGCGCAAGCTTGGCACTACTTTGTTGATGCACATGCGGCTACTGCGCACACAATTCACAAACACAGAAAAAAATTTTTTATTTGGTTTGGAGTGTACTTTGGGTGTTACAGCACCCTTTAAAGGTCTAGCCAACCGGCCCTTTACTTATGACACAGGTGCACGCTTGGCATTACTTTGTTGATGCACGTGCGGCTACTGCGCTCACAATTCACGAACACAGTAAATAATTTTTTATTTGGTCTGGAGTGTACTTTGGGGGTACAGCACCCTTTAATGGTCAAGCCAGCCGGCCCTTTACTTATGACACAGGCGCATGCTTGGCATTAGTTTGTTGATGCACGTGCCCAACTGTGCACACAATTCACAAAACACAGAAAAAACATTTTTTATTTGGTTTGGAGTGTACTTTGGGGGTTACAGCACCCTTTAACGGTCAAGCCAGCCAGCTCTTTACTTATGACACAGGCGCATGCTTGGCACTACTTTGTTGATGCAACGTGCGGCTACAGCGCACACAATTCAAAAACACAGAAAATATTTTTTTATTTGGTTTGGTAGTGTACTTTGG